>JADBJO010006722.1:90000-127897 GCA_016801955.1 Conus betulinus | reverse complement strand
GTGGCTACCAACAAGGCATTTGCAGTTAGTCACCAGAATCAGAAACAGGTGAGACAACAAACCGGAAACTTTTCACAGGATTTCTTTCGACATGACCTTTCACGAGTTAAAAAAAAATGCTGTCAAAGAAGTCACTGTTGTAGAAATTACTGTATTTCAGGAAAATGACCGACGAAATTTCAGGACCATAGCCACAAAATAAGTAAAAAAGAAGGAAGTCTAAAGCACAAAAGTTTATCTGAAGTCAAATTTTAAACAGTATTTCCAAATTTACCTTCAAAATTCCTAGTATATGTATGCACTCATACCAAATAATTACATTATAAAACTACACTGTAAGGTAGCCCCTATCACCTACATACACCTGTCATTTATCATTTGAATGAAAGAAAAAAAAATCAATATTCGTCATATCCTGAGACAAGAAGACAATACACTTCAACATCAATTTGTCTTTTGAATGAGGAATGACAGGAAGTAATTAAAAAACATAAGTGGAACTCTCAAATCAGCTTGTTCCCAAGATTGGAAAGGAATTTTAATCAAATATTTTTCTCATCTTTCATTCATTTCTTTTGAATTACTCCCCCGGCCAATTCTTCAGGTGCCTCCAAGCCACACTCCAGCTATCCCAAGACAGCCCTGGCACCAGCACTGCAAAGGCAGCAGTCACTATCAAGTCATCATGTGGCGAACAACTTTTAACAAGACAGCCCTGGCACCAGCACTGCAAAGGCAGCAGTCGCTATCAAGTCATCATGTGGCAAACAAGGCGGCTTACCCCACCTCCACCTGTTCCTGAGACACACGTCTTCACATCCAGGGACAAAGACTGGTTCGCAAGGACGCATGTCCTGTCATCAGAAATCATCACCCCAACAAAAAGTAAGTGAAAGCTTGCCTGCAGCTACACTTTACACAACTCCTTCAAAGGTTCTTGGGTGGAGGAGCTTAGCTCTCCTGAAGAGATCAGTGGTGTGTGCTCCTCAAAACTGTCAAGCTGGTTACAACTGTGCAAATTCCTATTTGACATCATGATGCCAACCACACAGCTTGTCTCTGCTTCGCTTCAGTGCCATTTGGTCTCTCTCGTAACTTCAGAATGTAGTCTAAATATGCGCACACAGTGGTCAACTCCTAACTGCAATGTCAGTTTACGTGCATTCACTCTCCCAATCCCCTCCTCCTACTACCTCCCCCCCTCCCCATGACACTGGAAAATGCTTTCCTGGAACAGACAGGTCCTTTCCATTGTTTCCCAGGCAAATACACTGATATCCTGCATTAAAGGCAGCCCAGAGGCCAAACCCATCAGAGAAGAAACTGCACTGCTTGGTCTCTTCAAAGGTGTTCAGTCCTTCCTGTTCAGATCCTGCATCCTTCACGCCACCTACTACACCCCCTACTGGCAACAATAACTGCATAGTTGCAGAGCCAGCGTGACTACGTGTCCCCCTCTGAAGAGTGCCACCATGTCTGTAATAAAGCGACAGTCCCCATGCACATGACCAAACAGATGACCTCGAAACAAACAGCACTACAGCATAGATGTAGAGAGGAAATCAAACCTAAGGTCACCACAAGAGCACCGCGTGAAGAGACACAGCATCCGAGACAGACCAACTGATGAGGAGATTGCTGAAAATGATGTCATGGAGTTCCATTCCAATCAGATACTATTTGACCTGGCCATACTTCTGTATGCAACCTTTCATAACATAGTGCATTCTGGTGTCAACCAGACCCAAGAGATACGCACACCTGCTGTGTTGGTCAGAAACCATGAGCCTCAATCTCTGAGACACAAATCTATTAAGTTCATGAACTCATCTATGTGGCTGCAGTCTAGCTGTCTGAGCCCATAGTAAACTCAACTCTGGGCAGGAGACTGTCATGGTCGAAGAATCCCAGGTATAGAGGCCTTGATTAGAACTGAACTTGCCGTCCCGCTATCAGCGATGCTAGCCACTGTGTACGGTTGAAAAGGAAATATACGTCAATGAAATTCTCTGATCACTGTAATTAAAGAGTGCACAGTGGGTTAAGGAAATAGGGAAATGAAGAGAGGCAGCAAGAAAAGAAAAGACAAAGAAAAACCAGCAAGGGGGGGGGGGGGGGGGGGGGGGGGGGGGGGAGAGAGAGAGAGAGAGAGAGAGAGAGGAAAGGGAGGTGTTTTTTTTTTCTCTTCTCTCTCTCTTTTTTTTCATCCCACATTGTTTCCGTAGACAACACGTTTTCCAATGTTTTCAATGGCTACATTCACGTTCTTGCACATACAGCTCCCCAAAATAGCAACAGCTTATGGACACAGCCCTTCCAACCCTTGCAACACTCTTGGAACCACACCCAATTCCAACCTGCCAGTCAATGCATCCAACCCCCCCCCCCCCCCTTCCCTGGATGGACATGTAGGAGGGGAGTGTGCTGATGACACTAATCTCCTCCCATTGATCCCAGTGCGGGCATCGCCGACTGCTGAGGAAAAGGGAAGCAGTCTCTGAATGTCAACAGGCTGGGGGTGGGGGGTGGGGGGATCCCATTTGTATTGGATCCGGTTCATCCTGCTTTGTGCGGTCATGTGTAGGAGGCTGTATTGGACAGCGCCATTGATCACCTTACTGGTTATGGTCGGAGCCCATTCTGATCAGTATCAATATTAGCAGCAGCAATCATACTCTCTGCAACTAACTGGCTGGCTCGCATTAAAGACTTAAGCGGATAAACAGGCAAGCAGCTGCACGACACACTGACAAACCTAAAGAAAATGAGGGACATCCCCGAAGGGTTAAAAAAAAAAAAGAAAAAAAAAAAAGAAAAAAAGAAAAAAGAAGTTATGTTAACCCTGGCTGTCGCTTGCAGCTGTACTTAACAAAACATGGTTTGTCTATAATTTTTTTTTGTAATTCTCTTATTCACAGTTTCAGTTTCAGCATCCCCTCCATGCGCACTACATTGCACAACACCTGCTGAGCCTTAAAACTGCAATGTGCACGGCCACAGCTGGGTCAGAAGAGCAGAACCATTCTCACCCTCTTATCTCTTTCTTTTAATCAACAACAGCGTCAGACACACACTGACTTAAAAATCAGTTGTGAATCAGGCTGAAATCCATGACTTGATGTCAGAAAAGGAAGAACAAGATGGAAATTCAGGAGGAAAAAAACCCAACAAACAAAAAGAGCAACAACAACAACAAAAATCAAATGTTGGTGACAGGGACCATTACTTACTTCTTTGCTCCCCCTCTTTTAATATCTGCCAAGGATGACATGCTAGAGCTGTTGCATGCCTGTCCAATTATCTAGGAATTTCATATGCTTTCTCAAACAAATATGTCCAGTTACTTATCTAGGAATTTTACATGCTTTCATAATCAAACAGCTCATTCAGTCCCATCTATCCTAAAAAATGCAGTTGATTTATGCCGTCCAGAAAGCTATGCATACTTTTTCAGATGAGATGTTGACAGAGCAGGGATGGAAAGTGGGGCAGGGGTGGGGGTGGGGGGTGGGGTATAATTGTACATAATCGCAGGGAATTGCACACCACATCATGCAGTCACTTCAGTGTGCACTTACTTTTCCAACAGACAATTCTTTCATGGCGGGTTTGTTGGCATAATTCAGGACCAACTCTCATGCACTCATGTGAGACCACAGAATGTCAGAGAGAGAGAGAGAGAGAGAGAGAGAGACAGAGAGAGATAGAACCCCTCCCCCCCCCCCCCCCCCCCCCCATGTATGCACTGGATAGGAGAATGATGGACTGGGGCTGACTGTGAGAGTGAGAAGTTGCATTCCAGGTTTGTACTGCCAAAACCTTCGTGCTTTTCCAGCCATGTTGCTTCCTCTGATTTTTGGGAGGCGAGAAACAGACGAGCAGAGCGGCCTTGATGGAAAGATGGGGCAACTGGTGAAGAAAAGACACAGAGCACTCGCTGCAGCTGAGTCGTTAAATTATCATGGGAATGCCGATGATTTTCAAGATGCTGCCATCAAATTAAACATGTAAGCAACCGTGCATGTTAGACTAACACAATTTTCTATAACACACTGACTCACCCCTGTGCTAACAAGCGACAGCATGATCCGTTCATTGAGTGCTAGCGTCTCTCCTCCTTTCATCTTGATGCGTTTTTTGTCCAGACATTTCATTGCATACCTGTCCAAAAAAACAACAACAAACAAACACAAACATCAGAATAATTCAATTCACTGCAGGTCTAAAATGTTCTATAGACAAGATGTCAATGAACTCAGAATATGAACCTGTACTTCACTCAACAACAAAATGATCAGTTCACATTCCCTTCTGTCCATCTTTACTTGACATTCCTTCTTCCCTGAGGATGGAGTATGGCTGCCTTATTGGCAGGATAAAAAGCAGTCATGCACACAAAAACTTCGCTCCCTTTGTTGGGTAGGTGGGATTAACCCTTGCCTGTCTATACGGGGAATGTCCGCAGGAGTTCCAGCCTGTGTATGCAGAAGAAGAAGAAAAGAAGAAGAAGAAGAAGAAGAAGAAGAAGAAGACCTTCCTTCATTATAGTTCATATTAATTACAGTTCATATGAATCTTTCATGTCATTAACAGATGATGGTTCATTCCGTGTTATTCCTTATTTAAGATTCGGAATATTTGAACTCCCTAAAATTGTGTGTGATATGCATGCCAGATAACCTTACGCACATGCAGGCATAATTCATGAAGTTCAACAGAGCACAAAGATAACCTGCATGATTTCTGTTCACAGCTTTTCATGCATCCAATGACACATTAATAAACATCTCTCAGATGAAATGATCAACTGCAGCAGCACCTAGCACACATCAAAGAGCCCACATCAACGTGGAAGTCATCGCCCCTGGTCAGTTCATACAGAGAAAGACTCTTGGACCTGCAAACCAAACCACGCACAGGGCAGAAGTCAAAAGATCACCCATTAAAAGAGCCTGTGGCTACAGGGGAAAACGATTGTGACGATGAAGTTCTACAACTGATCCACATATGAAATGCCACATACACAGGTAAGACTAAACTGACTGTGTGCTCACTGTCATCGTCAGCTCAAAAAGTAAAAATATTTCCTGTTCAGATGTACAATGATCGTGACAAGATGGACCCGGAGGCAGATCTTGCATTAGAAAGGGGAAGGAGGGACAGCGTGAAGAGGAGGTGGGGGGTGTTGGACCAGATTATGGATATGGAAAATAATAGCAAATGACAGAAAAACGAGACTGAAAAAAGGCACACACGCATACAAACAAAACAACATGAGAGTTCTTGATCAATCTAAAGCATGACAGTGCAGTAAAAGCCAGCAGCAAAGTGTGATGAATCACACCTCAATAGAAATTAGTGACAACTCTCGATAGTTAACACCAACCGGAACGGAGTCACTTTACTGCACACACACACACACACACACACACACACACACACACACACACACACACACACACACAGTATGACAAAGGAAGAACAGTTTCAATTAATGTGCAAGAGTGTGTGTGTGTGTGTGTGTGTGTGTGTGTGTGTGTGTGTGTGTGTGTGTGCATGCATACATACATGCTTCCACACCAGAGTGTATGTCTGTGTGTGCATGTGTGTGCATGTGATGGTGTGTGTGTGTGTGTGTGTGTGTGTGTGTGTGTGTGTGTGTGTGTTGTGTGTGTGTGTGTGTGTGTGTGTGTGTCTCTCTGTGTGTGTAGGTGCCCACTCACCCTCCCCTTTTCTTTTCTATTTTTTTTCCAAGTCACTGTTTCAAACGATGAGCCTGAACTTGTTCTCCCCCACAACTTATTTTGTCAGCACTTTTGATATATGAAAGGGAGGAGAGGAGAGGAGAGGAGGGGGGGGGAGAGAGAGAGAGAGAGAGAGAGAGAGAGAGAGAGAGAGAGAGAGAGAGAGAGAGAGAGAGAGAGAGAGAGAGAGAGAGGGAGACAGAGAGAGAGAGAGAGAGAGACAGAGACAGAGAAAGAGTGAGAGTGAATGTGGACCAACATGCATTTGTGTGTAAGGGTGTGTGTGTGTGTGTGTGTGTGTGTGTGTGTGTGTGTGTGTGTGTGTGTGTGTGTGTGTGTGTGACTGTGTGTGTGTGTGTTTATGTTTGAGACATGAGATAGTGAATGAAAGGGGGGGGGGGGGGGGGGGGGACTGATAGTGAGAGACTGAAGGACTCAGTGTGTTTGTGTGTGTATGCGTGTGTGTGTGTGTGCGTCTGTATGTGTGTGTGAGTGTCTATGCACGCACATGCGTGAGGTTGCCCATGTTTGCAGGCGGCGAGGGAGACAGACAGATGGGTGGACACAGACAAATACAGAGAGAGAGAGAGAGAGAGAGAGAGAGAGAGAGGAGACAGACAGACAGACAGAAAGTGATAAAGTGGTGGAAGGGGATGGGGGTAAAGACAGGCAGAGAGGTTGGGAGATAAAGACAAGAGACAGCAGCATATCTATTCAATGCGAACATCAATTCAAGAACCGAAACTCTTGAAATATGAAGACATTTGGGCATACTCGGAAAAACAACCCCAAGACCAAAAACCCATCCGACAAGTATAGTATACTTCCACTTACAGCACAGCCCCCCCTCCTCTTATAGAGTCTGGATAGCCCTTCCACTTACAGCACAGCACAGCCCCCCCCCCCCCCCCCCCCCCTCTTATAGAGACTGGATAGCCTTCCACTTACAGCACAGCCCCCCTCTTATAGAGTCTGGATAGCCTTCCACTTACAGCACAGCCCCCCCCCCCCTCTTATAGAGACTGGATAGCCTTCCACTTACAGCACAGCCCCCCTCTTATAGAGTCTGGATAGCCTTCCACTTACAGCACAGCCCCCCCTCTTATAGAGACTGGATAGCCTTCCACTTACAGCACAGCCCCCCTACTGGATAGCCTTCCACTTACAGCACAGCCCCCCCTCTTATAGAGACTGGATAGCCTTCCACTTACAGCACAGCCCCCCTCTTATAGAGACTGGATAGCCTGACAAGGCGACAACGAATTTGAGCCCATCTTCACCACTTCTTTCACATCATGGTGACACAACAGAAAAGACCCACTCCTCTACTCCGCATTCACACACACACACACACACACACACACACACACACACTGCACACACACACACATGTGCATGCACACACACACAGTCTCTCAGTATCAGCTCCCCTTCCTCCCCCCCCACACCCTTCTCTCTCTCTCTCTCTGTCTCCAACATGAACAGACACACACAGTCACACAGAACACACACACACACACAATGGTTGCACACACATGCACACACAAACGCATGCATGCTTGCACACATAACACACTCTCTCTCTTTCACTCACACACACACACACACACACACACACACACACACACACACACACACACACACACACTCTCTCTCTCTCTCTTGTCTCCAACATGAACAGACACACACAGTCACACAGAACACACACACACACACATAAATGCAGATACACATGCACATGGTTGCACACACACACACATGCACACACAAACGCATGCATGCTCGCACACATAACACATTCTCTCTCTTTCACTCACACACACACACACACACACACACACACACACACACACTCTCTCTCTCTCTCTCACACACATGCACACCATAACCAATCTATTCCGGTCTTCCCTGCGTGTTGACAAACAGGGCAGGCAATCATTCTGTGATCCTTCTGGCCCAGCTAACGAACATGCCCACAAAACCACAAAAGTAATCTGGTAGGCTTGGATCTTGCATTAACTCATTCTATAAATAGAGCTGGGGGGGGGGGGGGGGGGGGAGAAAGGGATAGGGATGATGAGCTGTTCAACTTCCTCTCTCCATTTCCATCATAAAAGAAAGAGAGAGAGAGAGAGAGAGAGAGGGAGAGAGAGCCTGAAAGAGAGTCAGTGCAAGAGTGAGAGCTAGTCAGTGCAAGAGAGAGAGTTCAATTCTGTAGTACCCAAGAATCAGAGAGAGGGGAGAGAGAGAGAGAGAGGAAAAGGTGGTGGGGTGGTGGTGGGGGGGGGGGGGGGGGGGGGTGCTTCACACAGGAGAACTAGAAAACTGGGAGCACCAGCCCATCCAAGGAGGAGGAGAGGAAGGAGGCAGGCATGGACAACCCCTCACAGGCACAGTGCCAAAGCCCCCCCCCCCCCCCCCCCCCCCCCAGTTGTGTGTGTGAACACACACAACACAATCATCAACGCACACACATGGTTCACACACACGCACAGAGAAAAAAAAACAACTTACAGCAACCAACCACCAACAAACCATGTGCAGTGCAACATCAATTTCCCCCCCCCCCCCCCCCCTCTCTCTCTCATCATCATCTTCTTTTCCATTCCTTTCTTCTGCTGCCTGTCGCAACTGCCCGTAGCCATAGCAACATTTCCATTGGATAATTTGCAAGCCCTCCATCTATCTCTTCCTCCTTTCCTGTTTGCCTCCACCACCCACACCCCTTTCTCACCAATGGCAACAGTCCCTTCGCTCCAAGTGCAATGGCTTTCAATCCAAAGCTGGAACTGGAGACACTGGGACTAGACAAGCTGGTCCATTTGTGCTTGCGCTAGAGTTCGTGCATGTGTCTGTGCATGTTTAACTGTGTGTGAGAGTGAGTGAGAGTGTGTGTGTGTGTGTGTGTGTGTGTGTGTGTGTGTGTGGGCTATTTTCTATGTAATTCCAGAAGAAAAAAAAATCTAGACCCATACATTTGCAGATATGAATTCATTACTTGCACACCTTTTAACAGTCTTTTTCTTTTTAAAAATAAATATTTTCGATCTAAATGGCAACTTCAGAATGCATGCGTGTCTGTGTACAAGAGAACATTGCACAAGTGTATTTGGTGTGGCACTGCACAATGTGGTATGGTGAGGTGTGATGTGTGTGCCGCCGGCGTGCAAGTGCATACGCCCATTTGTGATTACAACCATGTATGTGACTACCTTTGATCCTGTAAAGCATACTGACTGTGCACAGTGAAAGTGGCAAACCTGCCAGTTTTTCATTAACTTTGATTTGTGACAATGAAGATGTGTACTACCCAATTGTATGCATACACACACACACACACACACACACACACACACACATGTTTTTATCTATACATATTTTTTTTGGCTGTGGCACCTTCCATGCCCCCATTGAGAGGCACTATTCCTGCACTGCACATTCTGGCTCCCTCACCTACAGTCAAACCCAGGTTTGTTCTGTCAAAGTCCCAGCATCGCCGCCCACAGGAAGGCGATCAGCATCAAGCCATCCTGAGGCCACTCACCAGAGGAGACCCTGCGCTGCTGCTGTGTCACTTCACTGGTGTTCAGTGCAGCCTCTTCGGTACAACAAGCACAGGACACCATCTCGTGGATTGCCTACAGACACTAGCCACTTAGTGGTGGAGCCAGCGAAGTAAGCATCCTTTCTAGAGGGCACTACCACGTCCACCTAACCAGAGACCTACGAGGTGGATAATGCTGACCGCTTTGACACAAACTCCTCATGGGTTTGGACATGGAGTAGTAACAGACCCACTGGTCTTAACAAACGTAGGGCATGACCTGCCACAGCATCCAACATCTTACCCAGTGATAATCAGTGGTGATGATGATGAAGATGATGCAACAGAGTTCTGTTCTGGTCTGAGATGACATGACACGGCTGCACTCTGCGCTTAATTTCATTATATATATATATATATATATATATATATATATATGCTGAACAATTAAGTAGTGGGGGAAAACAAGTGCAGGTTAACAATTCTTCCATCATTATAGTAATGATTTGGCAAAGATTAGAAATTGAGAGGGAAAAAAAAAAAAACTGAAGATGAAATAAATGGGAAAATGTATATTATAAATATGAAAACCCCTCACTAGCTGCATGAGGAAACTATCGCAATCCCTCCCGAAGACGGATCTATATGTGTCGCCTGCTCCGAGGCCTTTCGTCCACTGGATCGGACTCATCAGGGAGACACGGCTGATTGTGTTTGTGCTCTTGGCGTCAGATAGACACACCCACAGTCGATAATTCTGTGGTGTTCCGACCACAAAGGGTCCCAGCATCAGCCAGACCTGAGAACTGCACACACCAGCAGTGCTGACCCAGGGAATTTAACCAATACTCCGACAAGATGCATTGCTTACATTCATCACTGAAATTTAACTGTATTCAGACCTGTTTAGCCCCAAATTTGTGTACCTGTAATATCTCAGAGAAAAAACCTGTAATTTGAAAAAAAAAAAAAAAAAAAAAAAAAGAAAAAAAAAACGTAATCATAACTTTTTGCAAGGATTTAGAAGAGCCAGCCGTTGGCCCATAAAACCGCTTTGTAGTCATCTTTGACAAGGTAAAAGATGGAAGGCACGCTGGGAAATGTCTTCTTACTGCTTTTGACCGAAACGGTAGCAGACAAAAACTTCGTGTTTAACAATCTTCTTTCTTTCATTTTTTTCCCCGTCTTGTGTGTGTGTGTGTGTGTGTGTGTGTGTGTGTGTGTGTGTGTGTGTGGGTGTGGGTGGTGGTGGTGGTGGTGGCGGCGACATAATTCTCGTAATTTCAATTTTTTTTTTTTCCCCGTAAAGTTACAGCGACATCGTAAGGGTAAACAGGTCTGCTGTATTGTTCCTGTCTTCCCATCTGAGGCACTAGCATATCCATGTTTGGGCTGGCACAGTCTGAAAAAGTCTCATATGGGTGCCTCTGTAAGAAATCAAACTCATGACCCCCCCCCCCCCCCCCCCCCCCCCCCCCCCGCCAGTCTTCTGCACTTACTATCGCCCAATTTGTCCTGGTATGCTACAACTGTTTTATGCTGACTTCACACACACCTACACAAAAATCTAAAATTTTGCAAATGCTGTCAACTTTCTGCAGCAAAAATTGGGGGACCCTGGGATGCAGAGGGAACTCTGGCTTCGTTGAAAGCATCGTTACTCCAAAACACTCAAACTCATAAACGTAGAATTCACTCAGAAAATGTCTATTTCATTACATGCATTTGCTGGCATTCACAGAGCATTACTGGACAACACTTTTTTTTTATCATCCCTTCTTAAATCAAACAGATTTCGTAATCGTGTTCTTCTTTTTTTTAAACATTTTGAAAGTGAGGATCCCCCAGACTCCCTGACCTTTAGAAATATGAAAATGAAAAAAAAAAAAAAAAAAAAAAGAAGAAGAAAGAAGATCCTGAAAAACCCACGAGGACGGACAACAGACTGTAAATTTACCACTGAGGAACAAGAGTCATTTGTTTCTGTTGATTCCTCTGTTTGTTCCATAGATAAAAGAAATAAAGTTGTCAAAAAGTTCTTGAATAAAAACACAAACTTTATTCATGTTGATATAACAACAGCTTGCCAAACTCCCTATGGACTGAAACTTCAACTTAATTCTGATTTCATCTGAAATCTTTCAACTTATTGATTTTTATTTGTTTTTTTTTTTCCTTAAATTTCAGATTCAATTGCTTATAGCTTGCAGTTATGTTTCTTTTTTTTTTTTTTTTTTTTTTTGCTAGTTTTTTACGTAAGTTTTCGAATAACCCTGGATACTGATGCATTGGCAACTGGTCAAATTATAAATACTTACTGAAACAACAGTTCGAAATTGTTTGATTCTCATCTACTTATCATCTTCTTTCCCCACTTCCTTAAAAAAAAAAAAAGGTTATTTTTCCTTTGTTGCTTTTTTCACCAAACCAAACACATAATATACACACATATACAAGGTGTGTGTGTGTGTGTGTGTGTGTGTGTGTGTGTTGTGTGTGTATATGTGTGCATGAGCCTATGTGTGTATCTGCTGGTACTAATCCTGCTTGCATGGATATATATGAGAGAGAGAGAGAGAGAGAGAGAGAGAGAGAGAGAGAGAGAGAGAGAGAGAGAGAGAGAGAGAGAGAGAGAGAGAGAGCATATATGCAAGCAAGTCCTTTAATTCGTGAGATTTTCTTTCCATTTTACAGTGCTATACAACAAACAACAAACAAACAACAACAACAACAAACCCAGATCAAAACCAAACCAATAATGTAAAATAGAAATAAAAACTGATCCAGTAATAAAAACAGCTAGGTCCTCAAACAGTCCACGCCTACTCACATGCACACAGACACAGACACACACACAGGCAGGCTGCTAAACACAGACACTTCAAGAACCATGGCACCACCCAACCAGTTAAGACATCAAAGCTTTTGCATGGGATAAGCAGCCAGCCCAAGCCAGGCAGGCACCGTTTTTCAGATTAAGCTGGCTAAGCTTCCTGCCAGACAGAATGGCCTGATCAAGTGCACTGGTGCAATTATAAGCAGCACTTTTCCTCACACGCATGATTAATGCCAGAAACAGAGAGAGAGAGAGAGAGAGAGAGATGAGGGAGGTGGGAGTGGAGGTAGGGGTAGGGGGCATTGTAATGACACTGTCAGACGCAACTGAGTGGCCATGCAAAGAACCTGGATCTGTGACATAAGCCTCAGGTGTTAAACGTCCTTTCCCACAATCTCTCCCTCCCCTTTCCATCTATCGGAGAGACTGACAGCACTGATGGACAGTAGAAATGGTCTGATATTTATTCTGTAGAGCTGCAGCCAGTTTCCTTTCCCTCAGCTATACTTGTGTGTCAACCCAACACAAACTCCTCTCTCTCTCTCTCTCTCAACCTAACTTTCCACTTGCATCTGGTGCTACAAATACCTTGAACTTGTCTTTGTACAGATTTGAAAAAAAAGTGACCATGTTCTGTGCAAAAAGGGGGAAAGATATAAATTGTAGCTCATCTCTGTGTTTGTGTGTGTGTGTGTGTGTGTGTGTGTGTGTGTGTGTGTGAAGCAGGTCTCAATCCACTCTTGATGTACTTCGCTCATTTCCCTCTTTCCTTTTCATCCCAGTAAAAATGAACTACCAACAACGCAGCTCTCTAAAACCCCACAAGGACTCCACGACGTTCTGAAATGAAGACTCCAAGAACCTGATTGGAAGCCCTGCTGATACTGAACATTTCGGTCTCTTAATCATTGTTTTCATCTCGTTCACCAACTTTTTGTGATCATTAGAACTTCAAACAAGAACCTCATACAACTCTGAACCATGCACACGGAAATTTCCTCCTGACATTAACCTCCAGTGACCCAAAACCTTCCCTGTATCTAATGAAGCACTGTCTGGTTCAACATCCTACTGATCGACTAAATTCTCCTTGAATTGATACCTTGATTTCCCTTCAAGTGGCAAGTTGACACACATCATGAAGCTTCTGTCTTGTTGCAGCTCAGAAGCAAGCTTGATGCTTCAGTCATATGTCTACATGTCTGTCAGTCGCAGACTCTTACTATTATGATGTTTACTATAATGATATTACGAAGATCATAACTTTACAAAAACCATCATGCAATCATCCGTATCTCCTCACATACAGAGAGCAAATAAGTGCTACTATGGGAGTTTTTTTCTTTTCTTTTCTTTTTTTTTTTTTTAATGCTGATCGAAGAGAATGCGGATGATGAAGATGATGCTATAGATTTCCATTTCGGTCTGAGACTACATGACAGGGCTGTACTCTACGCTTCCTTTCATAATATATCCCAGCCTCAACCAGGCCTGAGAGATAAGACACCTGCAGGGTTGGTCTGGAAATCTGAGCAACACTCCATAAATGCATCCATTAAGTCAATGAAACTGGACTGTGTGGTCCCAGTCTTCCCAAATGAGCCCGTAGCAAACTCAGCTCTGGGTAGAAGCCGGTCGGGGCAGAAAAACCCACATGACTCTGATGGGAATCGAATCCGCAACCGCCCAGCTGGCGTTCACGATGATAGCCATTTCGCAACAGTGGCTGGTCGCTACAATGGGAATTAGCTTCGTTTTCCCTCTGAGGGTGTTTGCTGTTTCATGCTACTATGACATGGGTACCATCATGTAATCATTTCATGCAACTTGAGGTACATTATGGGTGGATGGATATACACATGCTTGCATAATGATACCTGTTGCCATGATGGACCGTCTGTAAGGTCTTGTTATTTCAATCAATGAAATTTTGTGCATGCGTTCGTGCGTGTGTGTGTGTGTCAGTGATTAAACATCTTGACCAGGGATGCCATGTAAATTATGCGATCAGGCTGGAAAAACTTGTTCTTAAAATTTTCCAGGCCTGAAAAACTTTATTCTCAACATTTCTGGAGCTGGGAGTACAGGCTGGCTGGGGGTGGGGGCAGTCTTCTTACCTGGAATTTGTTCTTCAATTCCTTACTTTTCCTTATTCTTTACACTCATCAAGCTCAAACCACTTCCTCCCGTTTTTTTACACTCAACCTGAACACTAAAATATCTTCTTTCTCATTCACTATTTAACTTAATACTGTGTTTACTTGCCGACATACTGACATGCAAGAGTGCAGAGCAGAAATCACAAAAAGCAAGATGGTTGTGGTGATGATGAAATCAGGTTCTGACCAATCTTAACGGATCGCTTTTTGTTGCACGGATGCCAGTCAGTTCTCTTTGTTTATGAGCTGGAAAAACCAGCCCCTGGACAGGATGATGCTGAAAGCAGTTTGCCGACTACTGCTGACCCCCCTCAAAGGCCATTTTCAGATAATCTGTAAGCTGCATTTCCTGCCCGAGTCTTCAGACTAGCACCCTTTGAGCAGGAAAAGCCACAGCGAAATTTCTCCCAGGCCTGAGCTAAGCAGCATGAAATTTCACTGGGCTTGAAAGGCATTTTTTTTCATATTTTGGTAGGCTGGGAGTCTGAAAGATGGCTCCCCTATGTTTCATATGGTATTCTGTATGCCTTTTTTTTTTGTACCTCTTTTTATTACAATATGGTAAGGTGTACGCCTTTAACGCATAATGAATTCAGAAAAAAAGGACCCAAGTTAATAACCCCAAGGGGGGAGAGGTAACAGAACAAAAACATTTCCCTCTTCCTTCCTGCAAACAAATAGTACACTTTCATTCCTAGTGTATCAAATCCAAAGTTAACAAAACAAATAAATTCGTAACATTTCGTTTATGTCCTCACCTCACAGGAGTAATGCAGTAAAGTTAAAAAAAAAAAAAAAAAAAAAAAAAAACAAAAAAACAAACCAAGACTGACTCGACCTCCACTCATCAAATGATGACATTGTATTTTACCGATCTCTTCACTTGGGGAAAAAAAAAAAAAAAAAAGAAAAACTCGACTCGACCATCCACTCAAATGAATGATGTCATTGTATTTTACTGATCTCTTCCACATGCGATGAATGATAATATTCATTCAGATATCTCTTATAATGTATTATCTTAAAAATTCACTATCCTTCATCTGTCTAATTTTCAATGCTTCCGCGATGAATTTCGCAACTGATTTAATTACAAGTTCATCATCTGATGATAACACGCCAGCGACATTTTGTCTTTTCGCTATATCTAACTGGAAAAAATGAACAATTTGTCCGCACTTCATTATAAGCAGTACAGTGGAACAGAAAGTGTTTCCCCACCCCACCCCCAACACACACACACAAAACAATAAAACCAAACACACATACACCACCCAAAACCCCACCACAATAATGGTTTACAATACATATATTGGAAAAACCCTCTGTTTAAAAGAAAAAAAAAATTCACAAAAAAGACCCATCACAGACATTAGTTTCAAACCTTATCTATCTCGCTCTCTCTCTCTCTCTCTCTCTCTCTCTCTCTCTCTCTCACTCTCTCTCTCTCCATTTTTTTTCTTGCATTCAGTGGGATAAGTCCAAGCTGATACAGGAAGTGATAGAAAAAAAGAAAGAAAACAAACACCAACTTCTTCCTTCCACTTTTCCCCTGACTCGGGTAAAAGAGAAACATGAAAAAGGGAAGAAAACAACTAGGTTCATGATACACACGTCCGCTACACACAATTTTCTCAACCAGAAAACTCAAACTGAAAGTAAGCAAGACACGCAGAATGAAAGCAGCTAAACCCTTGAGAACATACGCACATACACACACACACACACACATGCTGGAACGAGCATGACTGATGATGGATACTCACATTTTGCCTGTGTCTGCTTTTTTCTGCACCCGTACACTTCACCGAAGCCTCCCCGACGACGATTATTCTATGTACACTAAAGTCATTCATTGTTAACTGAAACACACACACACACACAAACAGAAGAAGGTCAAATTGAAATGGAGTGCCAAAGGAACACCAGATTTTTTTTTTCCACTTTTTCCAGGACTGACTGAAGGAGAAACAGATAGAAAAACAGAAGGGACCCAGTCTGCAGTTTGAGAAAAGCGAAGGTGGGGTTCTAGGACATTTTGACAGAGACAACCCAGAGGAGAGAAGAGAGGGAGAGGGAAGCAGGACAGAGACAGAGAAGAGAGAGGGGAGCAAGAGACAGGGAACACAAGAGAACAGGACGAGAAACAGCGAAATTGAGGATCGAGAAGACTAAAGAAATTCATTTTTGAAAAGAGAAATAGAAGACGAAACACACACAAAACAGAGAGAAGAATAAAGCTAGTTGAATTTGGGACCATAGAAGAAAAGGGAAGGCAGAAGCAGAGGAAGAAGGAGTTTCAAGAAACAAGAGAGAGCAGAAGTATTTAAGAAGAGAGCAAAGGGAAGAGGATTATGGCATGAGATCAGAGGAAGAAGGGAGGAGAGAGAGGAAGAGAGGAAGAGAAAAAGGAGAGAGAAGAGAGAGAGGCAGAGAGAAATAAAGTGGAGAGAGGGAGAGGCAGAGGAGAGAGAGAGGTGACAGAAGGAGAGGGGAGAGGAGAGAGCAGAAGATAGTGAGAGGGGAGAGAGGCAAGAAAGAGAGAGTGAGAGGACAGAGAGAGAAAGAGGAAGCGAAAGCAGAGAGAGGTGAGAGAGAGAGAGAGAGAGAGAGAGAGAGAGAGAGAGAGAGAACAGACAAAGACAAAGAGAGAGGAGAGAGAGAGAGGGGTAAAGTAGAAATCACAATGAACTTCTCTTTTTTCTCTTTAGAAAAAAAAACAAACAAAACAAAAAAAACAGTATTCATGTAGATTATCATTTGTCGTGTTGTCATAAAATACGTTACAACTGCGAGTCTGGAGCAAAAGCAAAAACAAACAGAAATCTTATCAAACAAATACTGTATACTCACATTAATATTCAATTCTAAATTTTTCCACTGGCAAAACCGTGTGTATTTCTCACTGAAACAGAATGAAAGCACACTATAAGAAGGCAGCAAAAATTACGACTTTTTTTTCTCCCCTACTCTTATTAAAAAAAATATCATCCAGCACTCTTTGTCGACTTTAAATAAAAATCTACTAACCAGCAGGTGGATTTCCAAGACACTATGGGCCCAAAAAGATCCATTCTCAATCTTACTACAGCTGAATTAAAAAACAACAACAACAAAAAACAAACCCAGTCACTATGTTTCTTCGTTTCCTTCAAAGTTTACAGCAGCTAGCCATTCATACTTGTGATACTCTGAGATTTACATGTGACTATGTGGATGAAAATTCTTTGCGCACTGTCCTCTTTCTGCGCACTTGTACTTTTCCAATTATTTGAATTAAAAAACAACAAGAAGAAGAAGCAAACCTACACATATATAACCAAAAAAAGTGAATATCAATTTCTTTTGATATATATATATATAAAGCTATGCCAATACGTTATTTTCAGGGGAAAAAAAAAAAAAAAAAAAAGAAAAGAAAGAAAAGAAAATCAGGCTGAAAGCTATCGGTGTCAATTTCTTTCAAAACTCTGAATGATACTCTTGTTGTGTTTAGGTCAATTCAATTTTAGAAAAAAAAAAAAAAAAAAAAAAAAAAAAAAAAAAGCTTCTCTATTGTTTGTAATGTTATTCCTTAGTCATTCGGGTGCTATTTCCTAAGTTTTCTTTCTTTCTCTCCCCCCCCCCCCCCCCCCCCCCCCCCCCCCCCCCCCCCCCCCCCCCCCCCCCCCCCCTTTTTTTTTTTTTTTTTTTTTTTTCCGTAAGTTTTTTTTTCCTTTGAGCATGTCCAATAAAAAATATGATTTACATGTTCCATTTTATAATTCTTGTTCTTGCAGTTCTGCAGCATCATCTAATTAATGTTTAAGCAATCTTTCAGTTTCAAAGACAACTTATAATAAAACATTCATGAAATTCACTACATTAATCAGACCTTTTGAAAAGGCTTTTTACTGTAATAAAATCGAAACAGGAAAAAAAAAGGTGTCAAGTACTTTGAGGAAAAAAGATGTTTTAGTACTTTGAACTATGTTTTTGCACTTTCAAGACAATCAAATCAACAGAAACCTATCACGTTAACCAAGAAATCATCTCAGGCATTCCAACCTCAAAATATCAGTTTCAATAATAAAAAGAGGGGGGAAAAAAAAAGCAACACCAGCATAAGTATTAAAAACATCAGAATAAGAATGATATTATAGCAACCACTCCTTCTAAGAATGGTCATGCAACAATTTTGCTCTGAACAGAATAACTGTAACGTATACAGTTTGGTTCCCACTTATTAAAACCAAAACCTCTATCTCTCTCTCTCTCTCTCTCTCTCTCTCTCTCTCTCTCTCCAGTCAGGTAATTCTTACCTTTCTACAAACTGTCAAATATATGACCCCGTAATGAATTGCAGATTTCCTCTATGTAGGGCTGTTCAGGGAGGGAGGAAAAAACATTACAAAACAGGTTAATATTGAAAAAAAAAAAAAAGCATAACTGTCAATTCCAAACATGAAAAAAAGATCACTTTTATATCTATTCAAACAAATGGAGAAAAAAGCACACACACTACTTAGAACTAATCTAAAAATCAAGTCAAATCTGATGAATGAAATCCACAAACTTTTGCATGTGTCAAATATAACAAGAACACACTTTCACAGCAGAAATTGCACTGCCTTGTACACACACACACACACACACACACACACACACACACACACACACACACACACACACGCACACTAAGTGTATCTATCTGGATCTAAACAGAATGTAAAACTGCACTGGCTAGAAACTGTAACTCTTGAGATATTATTACACCAAACCACATTGATTAAACTGGAATTCGGTGACACTAGAGCATCATATTACACAGGAAAGCTCTGGGATTCTGTGACAGCAGCATGTCATCATTACACTGGCTAGATCCTGAACCTCTGTGACAAATGTAATGCCAACCTACACATGTCTAAAACTCTGGAATTCTGTGACAGTTTGTTGCCGACATTCATGTGGCTAGAACCGGAACTCAATAACAACACTGTGTAAAACTGCAGTGAGAACAGTATGTCAACACTGGCTGAAAACTAACTCCATGACAACAGTAAAAAGTACACAGACTGGATCTGCAATATTGTGATAACTGCCCATCGAATTGCATGCATGGGACCCTCTGCTATTTTTAAAATCACGCCAGCTGGAAACTAGCAACCTGTGAGAATCCTCCTCACCTCAAAGATGTCTGATGGTAACATCCTTGTTTTCTGAGCCTGAGTAAGAGCTTCTTGCACGTGGTCCACTGCAATTTTTGAGTATGTCTGAAACCCAACAAAACAAAAAAAAAAACATTTTGAGAAAATCTGAAAACAAATAGAAAAAAAAAAGTTCTACAATTCTGAAAACAAAGAAACAAATAAAAAAGTTGTACAATAGTAATAGTATAAATAAAAAATTTGAAAAAGAATAGTATTAACTACCTTCCATACCAGTGCCCCTGATGGGCCACAAATTTGAGACATCTTTTTTAAATGCTGATCGATGAGAATGAGGATGATTAAGATGATGCTACAGATTTCCATTTTGGTCTGAGACTACATGACAGGGCTGTACTCTACGCTTCCTTTCATAATATATCCCCGGCACGTCAACCAGGCCCGAGAGATACAGGCACCTGCAGTGTTGGTCAGGAAATTTGAGCAACACTCTCAGAAAACGCATCCATTAAGTGGATAGAACTCGACTGTGTGGTCCCAGTCTTCCCAAGTGAGCCCGTAGCAAACTCAACTCTGGGTAGGAGCCGGTCGGGGCAGAAAAACCCACATGACTCTGATGGGATTCGAACCCACGACCTCCCAGCCGGGAGTCCGCGACGCTAACCACTTCGCCACGGCGGCTGGTCGTTGAAGTCATTATTGAACTAACTTGGTGTCCTTCATACAATGAGTACTATGTGGTGAAAACTACTGTAAAAGTTATCACATGGGATGACTGCTCCATCTAATGTCGGAATGGATCCACCAGACCTCCTCCAACCTGATTTCAGGAACAGGAAATCCAGGAATAGGGACAGTTTGGTGCAAAGGCGTCAAACCCTATTTTTCTTACAACAATTTTCACTGTTTAAACCATTCCATCCTCCCTCAGCACAAAGTGACAGATCCTTTAGGTAAAAAACAGTTCTGATGACTGTGATCATCCAGATCATGGTACCATAACTGCATTAAGCAGCCATTAGGGAAGCACCTTGATCTATCTCTATTGACTTTTTAAGTCCATGAAAACTATGTCAAATAAAGCAAAATGAACAGAGATAAGTGGCTGTTCCATGAAGGCTTTGCCATCATTATGCTCAGTGAAAGACCAATGGAAAGACTCATAAGATGAATGATGATTAGTGATATAAACTTCTAAAAATTGTACTCGCAGGTTTGGAACCACCATCAACTTCTGAGTTTGGTTAATTGTGGCTGAACCATAATAATGAAAACAAACAAACAAACAAAAAAAAAAAAAAAAAAAAAAAAAAAAAAAAGGACCCCTGCTGAACTTGCCTGAAAAAGGCCTACGGCGGTGGCCATGGTTTTGATGGCCATGTCCCGCCTGGCAGAACGGATCAGTGAAAGCAGCCATAGACAATCCGTGCTGGATCTAGCGCTATTCTTGATATAAAAATCCCATTCCTGCCACCTACATAAATCAATCTTCCCTAAAATCTAAAAAAAAAAAGCAATTATTTCTACTACATCTTGATTTGTCCAAACAATACCATATCTTACGTAAACAGTTTACAGCCGATATTTGAAACCCAGTTTCTTTTGTGGTGTGAAATCTAGATCTAGCAGCATCCTATAGGCTTTGCGAGAGAGAGAGAGAGAGGAGAGAGAGACAGGCGGGAAAGAGCAATTCCTCAAAGAAAATTCAAGAGCACAGTTCTTTCTCTTTATCTGGAGAGCCGGATGGTTTGCACAACTGGTGGAATGACGGGTTGAAAATTCCAGGTCGGGCCGGCTCCACTATGGCCACCTGCAGCCGTGATTGATGACGCCACAGAGGAGTTCAGCCAGGCAGGATTTTTTCCCCAGGCTGTGCAAAGCACAGCCGTCTTGCGCATGCGTTTACTGTGGCCACCGCCTGAGAGCTGCTGCCTAAGAGGTTGAAAGACATGTCATGTGTTTTGTGTCTTGTAATTTGTTTGTGCTTGTTTTCGACAGACTCGCTATAAATTATTCTCAAAATGTACTACCCATTTTTGTCCCAGGCATGAGAAACCAGGAGCGGCTGGGATGAGGACAGGGGTGTATAAAGAAATCTGACACATTCTGAGGGTTTCATCTTCAATGATCCTAACCTTTCTTCGCCCCAAACATCCCACAGCTAATCATCATCTTGCCCCTGGAAACCCAAGGCCACTGGTGTAAGTGGATCTCACTCTGATCCAGATTTGTACAGTACTATCAATCCAACATTCTCTGTTTAAAAACTTAGTGTAACTGAAAACAGATCAAGACGATGGAACAACAAAGTGTCCTTTAGGTAGACTTATTTCCAAGAAGGCAATGTTCCCAGAGCAATGGCAGTATCCTAAACAGCACAGTCCAAATACAAGAGTTTCTTACTTCTTATTTCTGTGTGTGTGTGTGTGTGTGTGTGTGTGTGTGTGTGTGTGTGTGTGTGTGTGTGTGTGTGTGAGACTGAGAGTGAGTGAGTGAGTGAGTGTGTGTTGTTGTTTGTTCTTCAATTTAACGTCTTTTCACTTAATGTGATATTAGACAAGGTGTGTGTGTGTGTGTGTGTGTGTGTGTGTGTGTGTGTGTGTGTGTGTGTGTGTGTGTGTGTGTGTGTGTGTGTGTGTGTGTGTGTGTGTGTGTGTGTGTGTGTGTGCGTGCGCGCGCGCGTGTGTGCGTGTGTGTGTGTTCGAGTGTGTGTCGTGCTGCGTGCGTGCGTGAGTGCGCGCGCGTGTGTGTGTGTGTGTGTGTGTGTGTGTGTGTGTGTGTGTGTGTGTGTGTGTGTGTGTGTGTGTGTGTGTGTGTGTGTGTGTGTGTGTGTGATGAGAAACTCTAAGTAAGAATTAAAAAAAAAAAAAAAAAAAAAAAAAAAAAAAAAAAGACATCAAAAAAAAAAAACGACTGTACAAAATAAGATCATGAAACAGCAATTACAGGATTGACCAACTGGGCTTAACGTAAGAATTCGTACAAAAATTTAAAAGAGAGACATGGTATCTGGAAATATGCACTTGAAGCATCCTTTCTAAATTCTGACAAATCGGAATCAAAGTAGGGGCAAAAGTATAGAACGTGTGTTGTTGTACAATTATCAAGGGCGCCGCAAGCACATCGAATATTCTTGACATATTTTGTTCTGAATGCATTTATTTTCAACCGAAATAATAAGGAGAGAAGTTGTTTACTGTGTCTTGTATATAATCCTATGTTTGTATTACGGTTTACTGGATTTACCGAGGTAGCCCTTTTTAAAAGATTACTTGCTTGAGAGTTCGTACAACAAAGTATAGAAGAGTCGGGTTTGTGTATTCGGGGAGAACACTTTTTTGTAGTATTCCTCAAATTTTTCAAAAAGAGGCTCTTTGTAAAAGAGAATATCCTTCGTGTAAGCTCAAGGGAATATGAATAGTAGCCGTATTGTCAGAATTGTTTGCACCTGCTCAAGCAATCCTGTCAGCCCATTCATTTCCGGATATGAAGCAATGGGAAGGTACCCAACAAAAATTAACTGTTTATACCTCTTGACATGAGGTTGTGAATAAGTACTTTAATTTCAGATATGATTTCAGCACGATTTCTTGACTTTGTAGATTCTAAAGCTTGAAGAACTGACTTGGAATCTACACAGAAGAGAATACCATAAAAGTCAAATGATAAATCGTTTATGTACTTTACGGCCATTAATATTGCTATTAGTTCGGCTGTAAAAATAGACAGATTTGCCCCAAGATGAAAGGACTTTTCAATTTTTAAAAATGGAATGACAAAGCCACAACCAGCATTATTGTTTAATAGAGACCCATCAGTATAGACTTTTACGAAGTGACGATAACAATCATTGATATGTGAGAGTATGTGTGTGTGTGTGTGTGTGTGTGTGTGTGTGTGTGTGTGTGTGTGTGTGTGTGTGTGTGTGTGTGTGTGAGAGTGAGTGAGTGCGTGTGCGTATGTCTGTGTCTGTATGTGTGCCTGTGTTAGTCTTTGTTTTCAAACACTTTGTTTTCATCTGTATGTGTGCATGTGTGTATGGGTCTTTGGTTTCAAACAAAAGTACACTTTATTTTCATTTGAACAAAAATAACACAGAGCCTTCTACAGTCCCGATTTTGCACCTTGGCATGTGTTTTTCAGTACTTTGTTATTCTTATTCGGCTAACATGCAAATTCCCCGGACACTTTTCCCTGACTAAATCAAAATCCTTTTTTTCTCAGCTCTTCCATAACTGGCTGACAGCTCCAGAGTGTTCCAAGCCCTTTTCAGTTTTCCCCGCCCTGCACAGGACCCTGTCTGATAGACATCTCTTGGCTGTTTCTGAGCACCTCATCTTTCCATTTAATTTCTGCAGTCTTCTCTGGTTGGGGGAGGTGATCCTGCAGATTACATTTGAAATACATCCTCCTCCAAGACTATATGAAGATCTCCAACCCTTAGATAGCGCAGTATTTTATTTCCACGTATCTGTAAGATTCACAAACAATCAAGCTCTGAATTAGAATGGGGGGTATATTCTTTAAAGGGAGCAAAAAAAAAAGGGGGCACAGATACACAGACATGTCGTTTACTACACAGACCTGCAAAGCAAGCTAACACAAATCAGCCAAGGGGAAAAACAAAAACATGTCAACTGCTATCCCTTCACATTCTTTCATGATCACTGTTGACGTCAACGAGAAGTAGAACTAAAGGACAGAAAAAAAAAAAAAAAAAAAAAAACGCATTCAGGAGTTTCGCTTAGTTTTCTCATCCTTAAAATTACAGTCACTGACAAGACACCAGATGAAGACAAGCATGTGATCCAAGCCCATACCCATGCACACTGATACACATGCCCACACACAAACAAAACTGCATTCATGGGTGCGCACTCACACGCATACAAAAAAATACCGTCTGATCTCACATGCACACACACAAAACCACACAAGACAGATCATGTTAATGCAAGCATTCATCACAAATGGTGGGGATGGGGTGGTGGGGGAGGCAGGAATCCACAAGCTCTTAAGATTATCAGAATGACACTCCCCCCCCCCCAAAAAAAAAAAAAACCCACCTCTACTTTAAACACACACACACACACACACACACACACACACACACACACACACACACACACACACACACACAGAGTCTCTCTAGTCCAGAAGTATCTAGAATATCTGTCTTTAACACAGAACAATGGTCAATGAAATCCACACCACACGCCTCACATGTGCACACAGTCTGCCTCATTCAAATACTACTACCGGAACAGCAGCTTACCTTTACACACAAAGTATCCATGTACAGACAAATAAACACTTGCACATTTACAGCAACATGTACAAGACACACAATCAATGAGTCATGCATGCTCAAACGTAAGCACATACATGCAAAAAACACATATTTGCCTACCCCCCAAAACCCACACCCCACACAAACACGCTCATTCGCTCAGTTTTCATGTCCATGTTTTCTTCCTGAAGTCTCCGCATAATGCACAACTGAAGACAGCACTCATTCTAATTCAAGTGATTGACACACACCCTCCTACAAAACATGCACCACTCACACAACCACACTCATTCACGCAGTCTTGAAAGTCAATGCTTTCTTCCTGAAGTTCACTGCCTACTGCACCACTGAAGGCAGCATTGATTTTTCTTCAAGGCACTGATCTCAGCAGTTTTCTGACTGAACCGATTCCACACCCTACTTTTCAAATCCAAGATCGATAGTTTCCACAGACCCAGCCATGCCTGCCGCACCGACAAACACTGCTAACATTAACAAATGGTTCAAGACAAAACACAGGTTGCGTCAGGAATTCAGAAAAAAAAAAAAAAAAAAAAAAAAACAAAAAAAAAAAAAAAACAGCAAAACATTCTGTGCATATTAATACATCTTCAGCGGGTGAATAAGAAAGAAAAACAGAATTCAGCATACGTTAACCTGTCTGTTCAGCGCCATCAATGACAGTTTCAATACCTGGGACTTATCTAGCCACCAGCTACCATGGCACAGCGGTTAGCATCCCAAGCTTATGGACAGGGAGGTCATGGGTTCAAACCCTACCACAGGTACCTTGTTTTGTGGGACTTTGTGGCCCCTGGCGGGCTCCTACACAGAGCTATGGGCCAGTGTTTTGTATCACGTTGAAATGGTGGAACACAGATCTCAGAAGCTATAAATCATGCACAGAAAAATCATGAAAAAAGTTCACAAAACAAGCAGGCAAACAACAACCTATCATACCATTTTCATAGGTCTAATCACATACTGTGGGGGATGCGGTTTGAACAAAATTTCGTTCCTGCAGACTAACAAGTCTTGAATTCTTGTTTGCTATAAGCCACGAAACTGTCAGTCACTGAGTCATCAACGAACACTTTTGACCTAAACTATTTGGCCATGGCTCTTTTGCACCAGATGACTCTGTTCATGACCAGTGGAGTACATTCCCTGTAAAAGCTTCCATCTCATCTTAAAAAGAAAAAAAGAACTGTCCATGATGGCAATGCAAGCAAAACATTCAGCACTAAAAAAAAAAAAAAAAAAAAAAAAAAGTATTTGTTCCAGTTCAATATGTGGCCCTGAAAATATTTACTGGAGGTACATTTACTTCCTAGTTTTCAAGAAGAAAAAGTATGATACACCTTACTCTAAGATGGACCTAAAACACTGTATGAGCTCAAGTGAAAAGAATGAGCCTTGTAGTCAAGCTTCATCCACTTGATGGGGTCAGAAAACTCAGTGGTAGAGTGCCAGACTCATGATCTTGGTGATCCAGGGGTTGCGGGTTCGAATCTCTGCCGGGCCATTTCGGTACAGGGGGATTTTTCCCTTGGAGTTAACACTGGTTCTGACTCAATTTCCCATTCAGTCCTTCAAATGAGACTATAAACTGAGGTTCCGTGTGTGAAACATTGGTTCTGACTCAATTTCCCATTCAGTCCTTCAAATGAGACTATAAACTGAGGTTCCGTGTGAACGCTCGCGTAAACATCTTGCATGCACGTAAAATCCCATCACCAACTTTCGGAAGAGAAGGCCAGTTTGGCCGTTGGTATGGATAACACATTACACATAAAGCATGCTCCCTGCATGAGAAATGGAAAGAACTAAGGAAGTAAGGAATTTGAGAGAATGATACTGAACAATACTGACTGGATGACATGGGAAACGACTGAATGAAGCGTCAGCTGAAAGCTCTTCAGTCAGCACTACCCAGGTAGGCAGCCTGTTGTGTAAATGAGTATGGATTGTAAAGCGCTTGGTGTAGGCGCTATATAAGTATTCATAATAATGATAATAATAACGTGTCTCCAAGAGTGTGCCTCCAACTTCATTATCCACACTGCCAGTGTCTGTATCGCTCTTTCTACTAGGAAGCATCATGAAAAGAAACTTTGAGTACAAAAATGGTCTTCGTCCTAATCCATCACCGATATATCCACAGTGCCAAATTCAGCATTGGCTTTGATTATCGTCAATATAAAAAAAAGGGGGAGGGGATTCTGAGGCCCTTCATGCCCCAATCTTATGGTGACTTCAGTTTTGATTTCCTCTCAATGTCCATGTCTCCATGCCCCTGGTCAACTGTTCTTCAAAACCTGGATACTGCCAAGTTCATAGGAACTGTCACTCGATGGAAGTGGCAGTGCCCTCCAAAAAGGGGAAGATCATTCATGATGGCTCTGCAACTAGGCAATTAAGTTATACTATTAACAACTTGTTCTCCAACCATGACAGAGATTTTGTTGTACGTCTGAAAATCATAAGCGTCTGACCAGTGCAGCTGTTTTCCTTTGTGAAATTTTTACACCATTAAAACACTATGCATTGCCGTTAGTTTTCACAAAAATTATCCAGGAAAAAAGAAAAGCGTGCAGAAAAATTCAAATGGGTAGTAATACATGCACACGAAAAGCATTAGCATGAGCCCCGACAAAAAAATTAACACAACACCAAAAATGTTTAATTCAAACACTGTGTTTTTTATCCTTTTCTTTTTTTCTTTTTCTTTTTTTTTTTTTTTTTTTTTTACCTCAAACATCCACTCTAAACTTCTTGGCACTGTGAAAAGGTTCATGATTTTTTTGGTTTTGTTTTAAATTAAAGGTTACATCATTTAGGTTTTCCCCCTGATATTCTCGGATATTTCTGGCAAGTACCATATTACCACTATCCTCAGTAACAACACAGACCCTAACCACACACATCACATCCTATAAGGTTATGAAAATACCTTGAACACGTACATGCAGACAAATGTATGGTCTTATTTCCGCATATATCTGAGGAGGGTAGAACTGTGAGCTACAGATATGTAAGAGTCAAAGCATGGATGTGACTGGCAACCATCTAGGGATACATGGTGAAGTTCTAACAAGCTGCATAATGTGCACTGGGGTAAATGAGGACTGGCGACAGCATCAGCGCAGTACAACCTGGAATTCACCAGCACAAGTGCTAATTATGATTTTCCATGTGGGTTGCCAAGGTTGCCAACTGCTCCAAAGAAAATGAGCCTGTCATTCACTCTGTGAGAGAGAGAGAGAGAGAGAGAGAGAGAGAGAGAGAGAGAGAGAGTGTGTGTGTGTGTGTGTGTGTGTGTGTGTGTGTGTGTGTGTGTGTGTGTGTGTGTGTGTGTGTGTGTGTGTTGTGTGTTGTGTGTGTGTGTGTGTGTGTGTGTGTGCCTGTGTGTGTATGTGTGTGTGTGTGTGTGTGTGTTTGTGTGTGTGTGTGTGTGTGTGTGTGTGTGTGTGTGTGTGTGTGTGTGTGTGTGTGTGTGTGTGTGCTTGTGCACACGTGTGTGTGTGTGTGTGTGTGTGTGTGTGTGTGTGTGTGTGTGTGTGTGCCTGTGTTATGTGTGTGTTGTGTGTGTGTGTGCTGTGCTGTGCTGTGCTGTGCGTGTGTGTGTGTGTGTGTGTGTGGGTGTGTGTGTGACCGTGAGTGAGTATGCATGCATGCCTGTGTTCTATGTGTGTGTTTGTGTATGTGCATCTTGAGATCAACAGAGAACAGGAATGGAAACGCACAGTGAACTTTTATTTCATGAAGCTATTATTGCTTAACAAAACATGACATGCGTGCCTTTTGGGAGAAATTCAGAATCTGGCTGCCTCTGAGCAGCAGACTGACTGAGGAAGATGGTAAGGAATCTCAGCGATTTCAGGTTGGCAAACCTGCACACTCCAAATATCTGCTGTCAGTTTTTCGTCAAAGAATGGTTCCCAGAAACTGGTGTGCATTTTGAAACGTCCTTTGTTCCTTGCTCTAAGTACCAGTCTATTGGAAAAACCTGTTCTTGTTGAACCTGTTCTTGTTGATCTTGCCACGCTATGGCTGACTAGTCTCTCTGATACCCAACTATCAAAACAAAAAGGTGGCTTTTTCTATCTTCTTTTCTATTTTCTTTCTGTGAATAATGCTTGCAGTTAAGTGTATGGGTGGAGTATGGGGTGCAGAACGTGTATCTTTGTGAAAAGGTGGACAAAATATTCTGAAAGTGTATGGGTCCACACATGATGCTTCCAAGCACTGAACACTGGTTCACAGAATGCAGCTGGCATCAATAGAAGACCCCAACCGATCAAACCTCTTTGTGATGTGGCAACCTTTCCATGGAAGTGGGGGAGCTGAAAAGGCAGCTGCCATTTACCTCAAGGGGCGATTGATTGCCTATCAACCCCAGATTCTCATCCGCACCCTGTCATCATGATAGCTATCTTCCCTTCTCTCGCACCTTTCATGCCCAGCAGTGAAATGCCAGGCATGGAGAGTTCAATGAGAACTGAACACACATCACACCGCTGCAATTATTTGGAGACTAAATGGAGAGAAGGGAGGGGGAAGGCAGTGAGGGTGGGGGTAGGGAGGGCAGAGACACAGAGAGAGAGAGAGAGAGAGAGAGAGAGAGATGTATGTCACCTGTTACCATCAGTAAAATCCTACAAATGTGACTCCAAAACATGACAGCTGTTTTAACGAGGCTTGGGAATGTGGGGAAGGGGGGGGGGGGGGGGGGGGGGGGGGGGGGGGGGAGAGGGAATGACAGAAAGAGATGGAAAGGGAGTGGAGGAGAGGGTGAGAAAGAACTAGGGAAAAAATATGTGCCACCTGTTACCATCGTTTAGTATAAATCAACATCAGCCACTCCAAACACTAAAGCTGCTTTAATGAGATTGGGGGTAGTGTGTGTGTGTGTGTGTGTGTGTGTGTGTGTGTGTGTGTGACAAAGAGTGACAGATTGACAGACAGACAGGAAGAGGGAGGGAGAGGGAGAGAGAGGAGGGCGTGTATGTGTGTGTGTGTGTGTGTGTGTGTGTGAGAGAGAGAGAGAGAGAGAGAGAGAGAGAGAGAGAGAGAGAGAGAGAGAGAGAGAGAGAGAGAGAGAGAGAGAGAGAGAGACAGAGACAAAGACAAAGACAAAAAGACACTGAGACAAGTCCACCTACTGCTATCAGTGTAATAAAAATTAAGTACAGGTATGACTACAAAAATCAAACAAACAACAAATCCTGTATCTCTATCCGTACATATATCGATGCTTTTGTCTGAACGATGCCTCTGTGCCCATGATGGAACATAAGCAAACAACTTGCTCTGTGTCGCTTTGAAGTCTTAACATCTTTGTCTGATCTCAACAGAAAGTTGTACATTGCACACACATACACAGCAGAATTTTTTTCTTTTGTTTTTTTAAAAACTAGATGTTTCAGGTCACACACATACGCACTCCGCGATTGCGCCAGGAAATGTGCAAACCTGTTCCAATGCGAACTTACCCTGCAGCGTCATTCAACAACCAGTGTCAGAACCGGTTTCTGAGAAAAGGAAATCCCTGACCACAAACAAATCACTGAAATGGGACTCCAGGATAGGCCTACACTTCATCTTGCTTGATCTATTACAGTCAACTGGAGGTTCAAATCTTGGGAACATTCTCCACACTGTCAAGAGTCTAATTTTGCTCGTCTGCTGAAGAAGAAAATAATAGCAACTTAAAAAAAAAAAAAAAAGAAAAAAAAAAAAAAAACTTTAACAGTCGGTTTTTCTCCTTGGTTAGTAAGACTTGGATCGAAGACCATTAAAGATGCTGACTGCAGTCCTGGCTTTTTTTTTGAAGAATGAACAGCAAGCATCCTTGACCCAGTGACTCAATCAAAAGAATATGATTTTAAGCTTGATGTGATGCATTGTAAAGCCTACTGATTTAAACCTTGCCACAACACACAACTGATAGAATTAAAACTATGATCTGATGCATGCACCATTTAAAAGATCAGTACATTTTTTTTTCTTTCACTCTGACTTGACGTCTGCCTAATTTAATTCGCAGTCCCAGTTCTATCATTCCCGTTCCTGTGACCGGCAGGTCATAAATGTTTTCGGTGTTCTACTTTGGCAACCCCTATTTTATTGACAATGACTCTTTTTAACATGTCGACTGATAATGTATAATTTACCATTGTAGCATACTGATTCAACAAACAAAATTCAACAGCTGCTAGCTGGAAGATGTTAACAAGCCTACCAACCTTTGTTGCCTCCCCCCCCCCCCCCCCCCCCCTCCCCAAGACCCTAGGACCCCCCCCCCCCCCCCCCCCCCCCCCCACACACACACACACACATGCACACACACATGCCCAAGCACACACACACACACAGACATGCCCAAACACACACACACACACACACACACACACACACACACACACACACACACACACACACACATGCACACGCATTAGCAATCTAAGGTTTTAAAGACGACATTCTCTCTCTCTCTCTCTCCCTCCCTTACATAAATGCATGCACGCTCACACACAGACACAGACACACATGCGGGTTTTAAAGACCACATGCTACTCCATGAGGCTTCCTGTCTCCGCATACCCCATCAAAATTTCACACCCCAACAAATGCATTTACAGGAGACAGAAAATGAAAAAGATTACCTGAGGAGGTGAAGGTGAAGGGGGGGGGGGGGGGGGGGGGGGGGGGGGGGGGGGGGGGGTGGGGGGGGGGGGGTGAGGGCAAGGGGTGGCAGGGAGCACTATAATCGAATAAAGATAAGGTGCATCGCTGCACTGCATCAAACCTATCACTGTAATTCATGTACACACAACATACACACCTACATCATAATAAATACTTAACAACTACACAGATCCATCCTGCATGAACATCAACATGTATACTTTTTAAGCTGTGATTTGCAACGGGGGCCAGTTCATTTCAAACTTTATTTGCAGTATGGAATGTATATAAATGTAAAACTTTTCCTGACACCCATTATCGTTCAAGAATACAGGGATATGGGGAGGGACTTTTGAGAGAGAGAGAGAGAGAGAGAGAGAGATCTGTCAAGGATGTAAGGGGGGGGGGGGAGAGAAGAGGACCTGGGGGGGGGGGGGGGGGGCAGAATAAGCAGCATAGTAGTGATGACGCTAAAGAGGGCATGGAAGATTAAAGAGTGGAAGCCTTGCTGTACATTGTGCAGAGCTCCCTACACTTTTGTTTTCAGGGAGCAGGTCATCCCCTGAAAACTTTTAATGGGTGTCTATACCTCAACTGAAACTTTTTCTGAGGCAAAATGTAACCAAAACTTGACACCGTTTACTGCTGAAAGTTTGATGACAGGAAACCAAAGCATTTAGTCTTTTTAAGACTTACAAGCAGACTGCTGCAGTTTTGTATCGGCTGCTGCACAGTTAAAAAAAAAAAACCAACAACCAGCCATCTCCCTTTTTTTTTTTTTCTTTAAAGCAGGCAAGTTCTTTTTTTTTAATGATTTCTTCTCATTTACTTTTCTTTTTTTTTTTTCCCCCTTGGTGCTTGATGCTGAGTCAGTGACGTCACTGACTAATGACAGAACTTTGGGTTTCACAGAATTAAAAATGCTTGCTTTCCCATCTATCTTTCTGTCTTTTTCATTTTATGTGTATGATTAACAGTGAACTTGCTTGAAAACATTCATTCAGTACCACTGATGCATGGAAAGGGAAACTTATGACCAAAAAAAAAAAAAAAAATTGTTGTATTCCTCTTGGTACAATGGATTTCAAATGTAACATTCACTGTTTTGGTCGAGTGTCAAGGTCTCATATGACCTGTTAGAATACACACTCGCATTATGCATTGCACTGACCATACCTGCATGCAAGGATTTTGCTTTGTGTTTCTACCCTTGGTTTGAAATTTCAACATGTATTTGTTCAATTCATTGTGTATATATCCAGATGTCATGCACACACACTGAATGGGAGCCTGAGCATACAGTGCAGAGCAAGTGACCACACAGTGCTCAAGCGACCACCAGAAAAAACTTCACAAAAAAACTACTACTGAAATCAGAATTAAACACCACAAAACAGTAATAAAAACATTTATGGCAAAAGGCTTGGGTATGAGCGATTCCACCCCCAGGGCATCCAGCACAGACAAACAACAACAAGCAGCAGACTGGACACGCTAAGAACACCACCACTTACATGTGATTGAGACAAGAGTTCCCTCATGATGAACTGGTCATACGTCTGTTTGCCATCCCGTATCCGTTCCTCATCTGTCTCCAGTTTTTCAAACTTTTTGATCTGCAAAAGAGGAAGAGTAATCATATAATTCTGTTTCGATCCATCTTTGCCACCTCATAAATCTGGACTTTGCAAACCTGTGCCAAGATCGCACAAATCTCAGACCTGCCCTTTGAGTCCATTCATGAGTGAAAACAAAAACGATCTTTCTGCCTAAGTAATGCCTGGTTCAAATGAAACAGTTACTTCCCATGTACTTTCGTTTTTTGATATACAAATCATGGAATGTGAATGTTTCTATCACCAGAATGAATGTTTCAATGTACCATAAAGACCACAACCAATTCATAACAGTAAGTTTAACGTGTTCATGCTGACTGGAAAATGGGTAAACCTCAATGACGTAAACAGGTTCTGGACCAGCCTTTTGATCCCTATCAGCATCCAGCTTTAACGGGTCTGTCCTAGCACCACGTTCCATCTACACACCAAGTTTCACCACAGGTTATCAGAGTAAACATGCTGAGTGACTCTGAATCTCCCACTTCATCTGGATAACCACTGAAATTCACCAAGTTTGAACCACATTCTCTAACTGTTGACAAATGTTGGTTTTAAAAAATAAGTTCTGTTGTTTTCACAAAATTCTGCTGACTGACGAACAATTCAACCTACCAACCAACTGACGCAGATGAAAACATAACTTCCCTGGCACAAGTAATAAATACATGTAACAGACACCGAGACAGGAAAAAAAAAAAAAAAAAAAGAAGAAGTCGGGATAGGATCACTGAAGAACAAGACCGATAGTTGATAATGAGGCCAGGGGTGGTGGTATGTGGGGAGGTCCAGAGAGGACTGTTACAACACAGTGCTGTCACCAAACAGCTGTCTGCCACATATTCATGTGCAAGTCTTTCGATGATGTCATATGCAGGAGTGGTTATTCGTTCTTGAATAACTTTCCTATAAAAGGAAGTCAAAGAGCACACTTTATTTCTAAATCCGATAAGTCCACTTGCATATTTCAAATTCAGTATACAGAGTCTATTCCACCTAGTAACATCAACTCTACACTGAGATTTCTGCGGCAGACAATACATTACTCTACATTAAGAACTTAAGAGATCTGCATGCTTTTTTCCTTTCACTTTTAAGTTTGGAAAGGCATCAAAATTTATTAAAGTCCTGAGTTTGGTTTGTAGAGGCCACACACACCAATTTCCTTTTGATGTCATTTCATGTAGGATTTGCATGTCCAGGCAAAAGAAAATGAAAATAACAATCATTCCATAAAGGCTTGGTTCTGTTCCCTGCTTTTGCTGTATAGTTTATCTACAAAGCAGACCAGAAACCAAGTTGAGGAAACCAAAGTTCAGTGAATGTGACATCTGTTTGCTGCTAGAGCAAGTTGACCTGTTTGGAATACACTAGTGTTGATGCCAAAATCGAAACTTCCAAATCCCCTCATGAATCAAAACATTCAAACAGATGGCTTGTCTTGCGAACGACTTCCTCTGGGTTGATGCCGTTCCCTCTATAGGTGTGCTGCCACATATTTAAGCTATATGCCCAACGAACATTTCTTTCTAATCTGGAAAACAGTTAATGGCGAATAGAGTTTCCAACCAGCTCCATGCTTCCCCTTGATAGACCAACCAGCTCCATGCTTCCCCTGTTGATCTACACTCTTTCAACAATCAGGTTCTCCCTATTCTGTCCGTCCACCCTAACAAACTCCTTGGCTCAACATTTACTTTCTTATCAGGGTTGAACAGACTGCAATGCACTTCATTCAACATTAGAAACTCCCACATCCAGACTCTGTTTTAAACCCCATTTGTTTAGACAACCGCTGGGCTTTTGCTTCCTTCCTTTATTTTTACCTGTAATACCCTTGCCACTAAGCTTTTATGTTGTGAATCCATTTTGTGTGTAAATATTTGTGTGTGTGTGTGTGTGTGTGTGCGTGCATATGTTTGGTGGGAAGGGTGAGCATGTGGGATGTCACTGAGAGAGAGAGAGAGAGAGAGAGAGAGAGAGAGAGAGAGAGAGAGAGAGAGAGAGTGTGTGTGTGTGTGTGTGTGTGTGTGTGTGTGTGTGTGTGTGTGTGTGTGTGTGTGTATGTGTGTTGTGTGTGTGTGTGTGAGTGTGTGTGTGAGAGAGAGAGAGAGAGAGAGAGAGAGAGAGAGAGAGAGAGGGGAGAGAGAGACAGACAGAGAGAGAGACAGACAGACAGACAGAGAGTCCTGTCTGGCATAATTCTCATGCTTTTTGTAATTTGTTATGGATGGAATGTGCTTTGAGATCACCTGAAAGAAACGCATTCAGTAATCCTCATCATTATTACTGCACTGATTAGGCCTGGCCTGCCTACCTAACTAACACAGCCTGCACCATACCAACTACAATATGGTATGAATGAATTTATTGGGGGGGAGTGGATGTCAACATAAATTGTACGTAGTATCCCCTCTTCTGGAAATGACATGCCAATAATTTCTATCCCCTCTTCTGGAAATGACATGCCAATAATTTTCTACCCCCCTCTTCTGGAAAGACACATGCCAATAATTTCTACCCCCTCTTCTGGAAAGGACATGCCAATAATTTCTACCCCCTCTTCTGGAAAGGACATGCCAATAATTTCTATCCCCCTCTTCTGGAAATGACATGCCAATAATTTCTATCCCCTCTTCTGGAAATGACATGCCAATAATTTCTATCCCCTCTTCTGGAAATGACATGCCAATAATTTCTATCCCCTCTTCTGGAAATGGCATGCCAATAATTTTCCTATTTTCTGTCACTCTCTTAGAAGTTTGACCGTTCTTTCTTTCCTGCATGCCATCCACTTGCAGTTCTGTATGAGTGACCCAGCTATCAGCTACTTACCCTTGTTCTAACAAGTTTATACCCTTTTTCCTCGCATAACTACTGACATATATAACATGGTACTTTTGGATAGCTAGCTAGGCAGTGAGAATTTAATCAACGGGATGGGCACTAACAGCCGATTCTGCAGCGTTATCGTATCATGGCATCTACAAAAAAAAAAAAGTATTTTCTTGCAGAAAATGATCCCTTTTCTCCTTTATTCATGATTTATGTATAATGTTTGGACATCTGATAGCAGTACACTAAAATTGAGTGGTTGGACCACTCAGCATGGCCGTTTTTCTTTACATTCACAGATGACAGCAATTTTGTTTGTTCGTTTGTTATAAATTGTACATAATACGAAAAAAGCCTGACAGGGATCTAACTTCTTTCTTCTTGCCCCCTCCCCTTCCTCTTCCCCACCCACAAAAAGTCAGGGGTCCTCATGACGTACAAAATGTATGTCATTCCCCCCCCACCCCCCCCCCACACACAAAGTCAGGGGTCCTCATGACATACAAAATGTATGTCATTCCCCCCCACCCACCCCCCCCCCCCACACACAAAGTCAGGGGTCCTCATGACATACAAAATGCATGTCATTCACTATACTAAAACATTGTTTCATTCCCTAAAATTGTGTTTCATATACATATGCAGACTTCACCACTGAAAATTAAACCCTGGATATGGGGTTCCTTCTCAAAGGTTCAGAAGAGGGCCTTCACGCCACACAGTCACAGAACCACCAATATGAAGACAGTCTCATACCATCACCTGATTTCTACAGCGCCATCTTCAATGGCATTTCTGAAAACTGATTTAATGTTACTCCTGATGTTGGCAAACAAAGCAAAGTATTTCTGTGAGAACTACAATAATTATTTGAGGTAACTGAAGCAAACAAGTGTAGCAGATGAATAAATTTAAAAAACAAAACAAAACACAAAACACACACACACACACACACACACTGGAAGAACATGTTGATAACTAGACTTTACAGCCAGTAAGTATTGTCAGATTTTTCCCTTTCAAGTTCGATCTTTCTCCATTGTTTAAAAAGGTTACTGAACGAACAGAGGACTGTGTGAAACTAGCAAAACTTTTTTTGTATCAAGCTCTGGATGTTAACATCACTTTTTGAAAATTTTTGTTCCGCTTCATTTTCTATAGAAAAAAAACACCCTTACTTTCAGAGTCATCACTGCTTAACATTAATCACCTGTTAACAAAAGCTCAACACAACCTTTAGTCTTTCATATTTTCTGTGAAATGCTACAGTTAAATGACATCTTGACCAGTGACTTATTATATTCATGTCATTTATTCTGACGGAACATCTTTATTTCACTGCACACAAACTATTTTCACATGTATTACAGGCCACGAAAGAATCTTTCTCAAAAAGGTCTGACAATGCGGGTGAAAATACACTCTAAAAAAAAAATATCAGACAAGGGGTTGCAGCCACCATCTCCATCCGCTAAAGAGTAGGAACCCTGTTAGGCAGTGAAGGCACTACAAGGTGAAGAGCCCTGTGTCCTTGACTGGGGAGAGAATGAAACTGAACAGGTATTTTGGTTAACAGGTATGTACACATCCCACAACCTTTATTGACTGACATTGCCTGGTACTGCCTCTAAAATGCTCTCTCCCCCCCTCCCTCTCTCTCTCTCTCACACACATGCGGCAACAGCTGTGCCATGGCCCTGGTCCACATCCAGAGTCACTCTGCTGAAGGGATACTGCCATGAAAATGGTCTGTCATTCATTACCCATTCTGACAAACACAAATCATGGCTGCTGGGGGCTGATTTATTGTGCCAAAAGTGCGCACAGCGAGGGTACCACACTTTGGTGAAAAAATAAAACCTCTTCCAGCCTATATTTTGTTTGAATTTCTTTCGTGAGAATACATAAAAGAGTGAATACTTACAGCCTACACAATATGAACTTTGAAAGATGTCCTTTGTTCGAATAGTTAAAGCCTGAAGTCGTGAAACGCTCGAAATGCCGACATCTCAAAACGGACAACCTGAACCAACCCT
>JADBJO010006722.1:80000-85000 GCA_016801955.1 Conus betulinus | reverse complement strand
ACACTAGAGCATTATAAAGAGCATTATAATGATAAAATTAGTCTTCCTGAGAGTGTATGTATATACAAGAGCACACAATGATGAAAATAGTAACGGGAGTTCTGTTAACCCTTTCCCACGCCTTGAAGTGCTTCACTATGTGAAAGATGAAGATTAAAACCTGTCAACAGCAGTTATTGACTGTCACCACGTTCCAAACACCACGTGAACCACACACACATGTATTGATAGCACAACCCACACACTGCATACTACTGCTGCTGCTGTCCTACTTCCTCCAATACCCCGGTCTCTAACAACCTGGCTGATATCTATGGTACGGTTTTTAGATAACAGTACACATTACACACAGAAATCCAGGCTGGTGGTATGACACACAGGTCCACCATTGTCAAGATCACAAGACAAAAGAGAAAGAAAAAAAAAAAAAAAAAAAAAAGAAGGGGGGAAAAACCCCAACCAACCACACGGACTGGAGAAGAAAGAATGCAGAACATAACTGTTTATTTTATATATATATATGTTATATACATACACACACACATATATATATAAGAATTCTGGCGACTGCAAACTGACGTGATGAATGCATTATCCAAAACCATCCCCATCCCAATTTCCTTTTTTTTTTTTTTTTTTTTTTTTCCAATTTTCAACAGCCATTTGGGCCTTTCATACGGCTGAGCAAACAAACTCTTTCATTTTGTTTGCTCATCATTTCTTAAACGTTCAGTCCCAGAAAACTTTGAAAAAAAAACAACAACAAACTTATGAGCTCTGTGCTTCTTATCTGTCATTTATCGTCCACCTCGCCTCATAATTTTGCACTCACACTGATTCCTCCACTCTCAGCACCCTGCTCCTCTCAGGCCAAAGATAGATTCCCCTCAGTTTTCATCTGGGAACTTTTCACCCCAGCAGCCCCACTATAGATGATCTGGAGCCTCTTGAATGGGGCCTCTGGCTGCACGGCAGTGATAAGAACCAGTGGGGAGCTGGGGGGAAGGCAGAAAGAAATTCTTTATGTGAAAGTGTGGTTTCTAAATGGGGCTCTTCCAGTTACAGGCTGCAAACCTCTGTGTGTGTGTGTGTGTGTGTGTGTGTGCGTGCGTGCGTGCGTGCGTGCATGCATGCTGTGCATGCATGTGTGTAACTGTAAGCACGCGCGTGCACATGCCTGTGTGCGTGTGTGTGTGTGTGTGTGTGTGTGTGTGTGTGTGCGTGTGTGTGCGTGTGTGTGTGTGTGTGTGTGTGTGTCTCTCTCTCTCTCTCTCTCTCTCATGTCTCTGCACATGTCTGTGTGTTAGTTTCTGTGGATAATTTCTCTGGCTTTTCTCTCTCTCATGCATGTTTGTGTGCTAGGTGGATATTTCAATTTTCAAAAGGATACAAATCATAGATGAAAAAAAATGGAAGGGGGGGGGGGGGGGGTTGAACACTCATCTATGACCGGACATCCTGTTAGAAATTCAGCAACCTACTCTGGTGGTATCACAGTCAAAGTATTACCCAGTAATTTGGTAAATGAAATCAATGAGTGATCTACTGATCAATACAAGGTCACACTGGCCATGAGTTAAACAGTTTAATAAACGTCTCTTGACTTGTTTACTTGGGTGTTATTGGACTACCACCAATCTGGATCAAGACTGGGAAGCAAAGAACTGTTGCAAAGAACTGTTCGGAGGTTTCATGCCAACGAAAAAACATCTATGTTAGACTAAGTGTCAAAAAGCTGTTAAGACTGCTCCTGCTGCCGTTACAATATGCACCATCATCTAATGACCAATGTGGTGGTGCATTGAGTTGGGTTTGATAATGGATTCGGAATTCTACCAACAGAAAATAATCACATACCACATTGGTCATGAGGTCAGAGTAGTCAGCTTCAATCTAACTCTGCGTTGATCCAATCTCCAGTCCAAAAAAAAATATGCTTTTCTCCCCCACACTCGCTCTCTGTCTCTTTCTCTTTCTTCTTTCTCTCTTTTTCATTCTCTCTCCCCCCCCCCCCCCCTCACTCTGTCTCTCAACAAAACAGCAATTGCAAGACTGACCAAAATGAAGCTACACAAATTACAAAGCATCTCTTTCATTTTCCAAATCTGAGTTCTCCTGCAGAAGTCATTTCTGATGACTAAGCACAACGGAAATCCCACAATCACGATCAGGGCACAATCAATATCTGTCTGCCAGAACTAAGACTTTACTTTTGTTATTTCTTTTTCCAATTTGGTCGCAAATAGTGTTGCCATGAAACAGCCTTCCCTGCAAAGATGCTAGAATTACACGGCGTCACTGTGAAGACACAAGACGTAACTACTGTCTGTTATGATCATGAGTGAGAAAATGAATCAAGTGGCTCAAATCCAAATCAGCACCAAAAAAAAAAAAAATGTTGAAGATGATCAAGCCACACCAGTTTTTTTTCTTTCAAATATATATGTGATCTTCATGCCATGTGACTTAAGAAACACCATAATTGATACTAGGGTCTCTTTCCAATGAGAGGAATCAGAGTTGGCTGTTCCTGTAGGCAAAGCAACATCTTTGAGGCGTAGATGATGGAGATGCACTGACTGATCTGTTTTGTTGTGTCCAGTTTTTCTCTATCAACCCCCTACTCAAGGCCAATCTTGCGCCGAATACACACCTGTGCCGAATATGACAAGGTAAGCGATTACCTGATCTTCATTTTCGTTGTCCTGAGTGTTGCCTGTCTTGCTGAAGAAGACCTATGAGGTCAAAATGCGTCGTGTTTTGTCTTGTAATTCATTCGTACTTGGCAGAGTTATTTCAAATGCCTTAAAAAAAATTTTCACACTACATGTAACTTCTACTGTGCATTTTGTTCCAGCTGTATATAATACCATACCATTAATTCATGAAAGAAAATGTAATTGTGCAAAAAAAAAAGAATTACATAAGAAATGTACCGTACTCTATAGAAGCCTGCTTTAGCCTGAAAATGACACAAGTCACTGAATGTACAGTCTTTGGATACTAGCATAATCAGCCTGTTTTTCTGTGTCATTTGCCATGGCACTACAATAACTGACTTCTTTCTGCTGTGTTCTACTCATATAGCAGATGTATCCACTGCCTCATTTTTGTCCCTTCACCTTTCCTATGACATCAACCTGAACAGGTGATAAAATCAAAAGGTGCCCTCAGCACCACAAGACTATTTGACTCAGTACCAGGAACTTTTCCCCCATAATCTCTGGATGACTGTGTGTCTCTGCTTGTTCTCAGTCCCAGGTTTTGATTTGGTATTGCTCCTGACAGTTACTTTCTCCTCACGCTGTTTCATGACTTTGGCCTCAGACCTGGTCTTTTCAGACTTTTGATCTGTCTGTGATGGATTGCTGCACCCGGACTGATGAACATAGATAATGATGCAGATTCTATGATACAAGAAGCTCTCTCTATTCTGTCTATACTGCACCCAGACTGATGAACACAAATAATGATGCAGATTCTATGATACAAGAAGCTCTATCTATTCTGTCTATACTGCACCAAGACTGATGAACTATACATAATGATGCAGATTCTATGATGCAAGAAGCTCGATCTATTCTGTCTATACTGCACCCAGACTGATGAAATATAGATAATGATGCAAATTCTATGATGCAAGAAGCTCTATCTATTCTGTCTATACTGTACCAGGACTGATGAAATATACATAATGATGCAGATTCTATGATGCAAGAAGCTCTCTCTATTCTGTCTATACTGCACCAGAACTGATGAACATAGATAATGATTCAAACTCTATGATGCAAGAAGCTCTATCTATTCTGCCTGCAAGCTTGAATCATGTGAACCTGATCAATGACTTTTTTCCTTTCTTTCTCACTTTCAGCTGGATTGAGACCTGACTATATGGCCTGCATATTAGTTGGATGAGAATTGGTGCTACGACCCCAAGTTCAGTTCCAGTCACAAACCTTGCCCCATAGTCCATAAAGCTTGGTTGTAAAGACCCAACCGTACGTCACGTCCATCACACCACACATTTCATGTCCACATTAATTCCACCGCTGTTCCACTTGTGCATAATACATGCAGTGAACTCAAGAACATGGGAACAATTTCCCTCTTTTGACTCACATGTGATGCATACCTAACTAAACCACAGGAGGATGAAAAAAAGGGCAAGGTGGGGGTGGAGGACACGTGGGCAGGAAGAGCGGCATGCACCTTTCCAATCTATTGCATCCTAACAAAGCCACTCAACGCGGCCTTTATGGAAGAGTCCAGAGAGACATACAGAGTCAGTGCACAGTTGTTTTCAAAGGGCAGATCTGTGCCTGGAATTAGGAAGGGTGGACGGAGGCCCAGTGGAGAGGCTGGACAAAAGAGGGGAGCAGGGCAGAGTGAGAAGGAGTGGGGGGTGGTGGGTGGTGATGGAAGGAGTCTCCTAAGTATACTCTCAAACTGCTGTTCTTGGGTGGAAAAAGGAAAGGTGTGCATTACGTCAGTGGACTAGTCCCTGAATGTGCTTTGCTCTTGGATCTTGACTGACACGCCTTGGACTGGAACCCACAGGGGAAGCGGAAGAGGGGACGACCAGTCACCACCTGGAGAAGAACTATACAGGCAGAACTCAAGTTCACCAACATGACCTGGGGTGAAGCCAAGAGAACAGCTCAAGACAGAGCGAGATGGAGATCTGTAGTGCGGGCCCTGTGCTCCAATCGAAACGAAGAGCACTAAGTCAAGTAAGTCAAGTCTTGACTGACAGATTGCATCTTACTGTTCTTAGAGTGAATGTGTTTCAAAGGCGCATCATCGGCTAATTTGGATGACCTTTTGATGACAACAAATTGTTGTGATGACATATTTGGCATCTTGTTTTTATTTGTGTGAAGCATTTTGTTTTGCTGCTTTAATACCATATCACTGGCTGGATTTAGCATCCATGGCAAACTTGTATTGTCCAACAAAGACCATAATCATGTGACCTCTCTTGTACTAAGGTAAGTGCATTT
>JADBJO010006722.1:70000-75000 GCA_016801955.1 Conus betulinus | reverse complement strand
GGGAGGATATCTGATTCAAAGGTGAAGGCTTGACACTGACAGCATCCCCATGGAGACACACAGACTGTCAGTGACATTCAGGCTACAGACCTTCCCCCCAACACCCCTGTGACCTTCACATGCAAAGGTGCTTCACTTCACCTGGCAGGGGTTCCAACGTTTTCCACTTTCATCTGGCAACACAACGGATGGCATTCAAAATGTTCAGTGACAGCAAGTTTTTTTTTTTTTTTTTTTTACCCTGTCACTGGCCCAAAGCTCAGTAGTAGCACTGTGATTATGAAGAACTTCTAAACGTACTAGTAGTAGCGACTCTGACAGCAAGGATTGTGAGACATGTTTCCGCTTTCCTTTCGATGAAAACTCGCAGACTTACTGAGTACTCATGACATCTCACAGTCACACTGACTTCATTGACGGCAGCACCAAGCCCTCTTTGAATCAGTTACTTTTCCCTTTAAACTTCACTGTTGTTTGCCTAGCTGAATGTAGCTGTCATTGAACTGAGTTCCAAACTTTTGCATGCCATCCCCGCACTTGACACCTGACCCTGCTACTACTCCCCTCTCTTCCTCTCTCTCTGATATAAAGTATCATCAGTTGTCAAAACAGATGGCATTAGTAATTTTCCATAAATCTGTCTTTTATACTGCAAAAATCCAGTGAACATGCCCTTTTCAGACTTACTGCACGGATTTTAAACTACAAACTAAAAAAGTCCCAAAAGAACACCCATAATCAGCCTATTTAGAGATGAAACTTTCACCTATCAAAGCTGAAACTTTTTTCATCATCTAGTCAAAAGGCAAGTGTTTCACTGTGACACACACACAAACTTCTAATCTTAACTTAAGAAGAACCAACACTTAATTCACGTCAAATATAATTTTTCTGTGAATCAAACAACATTAATCACAACCAGTAGAAGCCACAGACTAGAAACTCAAAATGCTCCAAAGCACAGAAGATCAATCACTGTAACCCAATAATTGTACAGGGCTTCAGATTACCAAGGCGCCATGATATTTTTGTTGTATTGCATGCCACATATCTCGCTTGCCCACGATGTTGCTGCAGGCTTGTTGCAGCAGTGCCAAGATGACGGTCAGTTCTCCCTCTCCTCAATCTTGTAGAACATCACACGTTGATAAATACTGCCTCTCCTAGCCACCCTTTTTCATTCGAGACATGAATGATCAGCTTTCAATCGAAAGAGGCAAGACTTGTCTCCAGAATTCAAGGAGGAACAGAGTACCATCCCTTCGCTTTTCTACAAATGTGAGCTCGAAACATGCTGCATTCGTTATATTGTGCAACTGGCAGTTTAAAACACACACACACACACACACACACACTGGCACACACAAGCGGCAAAGCGGAAACTAGCAAAATCACAAACTGTTCAATAGAGCTTCAAGTTCAACAAGATGTTTCTTCTAAGCAAATCAAATGCTGCCCTTTTCACACATGATGATAATAGATCTCCAAACACATAAATGATGTACATATACACCCATACTCCCTGTCTCACACACACACACACACACACACACACACACACACACACACACACACACATCTGACAATAACAGTTTTCAGTGACACTTCACATACACACACACACACACTGATTAGTATAAATTTAAAAAAAAAAAAAAGAAATCAACAAATGCAAAGTCACACATACACTCCAGGACGAGTATCATTATCAGTGTCATATCTCATGCACGTGCAAACAAACAAAACACACACACGCACGCATGCGCGCGCACGCACGCGCACACGCACACACACACACACACACACACACACACACACACACACACACACACACACACGCACACAGAGTTTGATAGTCTGCACACACAATGATGCAGTATCAACAAGGTGAAAAATATAATCAGAATTAATTCATCATAGTACTCACTATCAATGACCGGTTAAAATTTGCATGAAAGCTCTGAGGTGCTGACTTCAGTTTTTCTCATGACTTCGCTTTTGGTTCCCTAACTTTAAACTGTGGTTAAAGAAAAGAAAAAAAATCTGAAGCTCTGTGTAACATTCTCTTCCTGTCAACCCTAAATGCCAAGACTGGTTAGGTGATGTAATGTTGCTAGTTATAGCCTAGCCGAATGCAAAATCCCATATCAGGGGTGTCACCAGGTTCTAGTCAACTCAAGTCATAAACAAAACAAAACAAAGACAAAAACCCCCACTCACACACATTCACACAACCCTTTAAATTTAAAATACACACCTCTAAAAACACTCCGAAACTTTGTTAAAAAAAAAATCTTTCTTCCGTAAAATCTCAGATCAGATAAAAAATGTTAAATCTCTCCTTCTGAAATGAGAGGATCACGTCAGTGGGGGACATCTCTGAGCAAAGTTTTCATGGAGTCTGCCGTAAAATGTTTATGTCTGATATGGTATCATGCAAGTCCTAACACTACAAAAGAACATGTTTCACATCGAGATATTGAACGATACTGACTGGATGACACGGGTTACGACTGAATGATGCACCAGCCCAGGTAGGCAGCCCCTTGTGTAAACAAGTGTGGATTGTAAGTGTGTTTAGAGCTAAGTCTTCATAATAATAGTAATAACAATAAGACTGGAGCAAAGGATGAACACACTGTTCAAAGCAGAGCTGAAGCGTTGAACAGGGGCTACCCTTTCACCATCTGGACCCGACTTTACACAGATGGCTCAGCCAGCAGAGAATGCAGAGGAAAAATGTGGGAAAACAGATGTGAAACAAACAGTACATAGCCATTTTACACCCAAAAGTTTGAGGTATTCAGTATGTGTGTGTGTGTGTGTGTGTGTGTGTGTGTGTGTGTGTGTGTGTGTGTGTGTGTGTGTGTGTGTGTGTGCGCGCGCGCGCGCGTGTGTGTGCATGCGCGCCTGCGTTGTGTACACACACACCCTGCACAGAAGGTGGGAATGGTATCATTAAAAAACATTGAAAAGTCTGCGTTTATGGAGCTTGGAGAAAACGCAAGGTGTGGAGGAAAGGTATAGAAGGGACATAAAAAGAACAGGGCAGGAAGGGATAAACTTGAGAGAGAGAGAGAGAGAGAGAGAGAGAGAGAGAGAGAGAGAGAGAGAGAGAGAGAGAGAGAGAGAGAGAGACAGAGAGAGAGAGAGAGAGACAAGAGAGAGAGAGAGAGAGAGAGAGAGAGAGAGAGAGAGAGAGAGAGAGAGAGAGGAGAGAGAGAGAGAGAGAGAGAGAGAGAGAGAGAGAGAGAGAGAGACAGAGAGAGAGAGAGACAGAGAGAGAGAGAGAGAGAGAGAGAGAGAGAGAGAGAGAGAGAGAGAGAGAGAGAGAGAGAGAGACAGAGACAGCCAGCCAGAGACATAGCGAGGCACACACACACACACACACACACACACACACACACACACACACACACACACACACACACACACACACACAGGGAGGTCAAAGACAGAGAGAGAGACAGAGAGAGACATAGATTCATCAGAAACTTACGAACAGAGACAGAGAGACATAGAATTATCAAAACTACAAACGACTTGACTGCTGCTGAATAACTTTAATTAGACAATCATTTTCTCTATCGTGGTGCAGCAGATTTCTAATTCTTCAAATGTTCCAATGAGCACGACTACTGACCACCACTGGCAGTCTTTTGCTGATACCAGCTGTTTTCTAGACACAGGCGACACTTGTGCACAGGACACTGGGCCAGCTAACCTGTATTGTTCTGTTGACATTTATGCACACAAAGGACATACAAAGTCTTTCTGAGAAAAGAAAGGATCTGTCTATGCCCAGTACTTCTGAAAAATTCACAAACCGGCATTGAGTGTTACATGTTAAGTTCCTTATTTGAAGCGGAACTAATAAAAAGTAGGGAAAACAAGTGCAGGACATTTCCACAATTCATCCCTCCAGAACCATGACTTCCTGAGATTTACTTTAGTTTTATGACTTTATACAGTTCAGGAGGTCACAGGGCTCTCAGGGCTCTCTTATCACACAGGGGTGAATCAAGTTGCAGAGGGAGGGGGAATGGGTGGATGGGTCAGGGTGGGGGGGGGGGGGGGGGTGGGTGGGATGAGGGGATCACACAGCATCTCATCTGAATGAAACTGAATTTGTAGTAGCCTGCCAATGAATACTGAACAGAAGAGGTGTGCTGGTACTTTGTGGTAGTGGTAGATTTACTTATCTACTAAAACTTTCTAGTCACACACAAATCACCAACACTCTTTCTTACATTGATTTAAGATTATAAATAAATCAGCATTGCACCACTCTCTCTTACCTTCTTTCCTGACCCCCCCCCCCCCCCCCCCCCCCCCCTTTTTTTTTTTTTTTTTTGAATTCACAATGCAGAATCCCAGATCATATCCATATTCCTCTGAACTGTAAATGTTCCCAGCAAAACCTGTTTCACAATTAGAACAAGCTGTTGCCACACACATTTCACATTCTCTACGCATCTGTGGTAAACAGCATGAGAGCTCTGCGTGGGCGTGTGGCATGTACTGGAGCTTAAGTGCCCGGGTGCATGAAGGTAAACTTGTGTAAAAACATACGTGCACATCTGTACCCTTTTTCCTCTCTCTGTCTTTCTCTCTCAGACATAGTGTGTAGTTTGCTGTGGATGAAGGGTGGGAGGGGTGAGGGAGGTGTGAGTAAGAAAGTAATCAGATGAGAGGAGAGAAAGCAGGAGGGGTATGCAAGAGGAAATAGGAGGTGGTTTAGTGTTTCTATGGGGGTACATTTGGTCACGGGCACATGTGTGAGCGTGATGTAAGTAAGCTGCAGGGACATGTGGTATACTGAAGTGAAATGTTCATTCTTCTGCAAAACAAACAAACAAACAAAAAGGTCAAGCAGTTCAGTTAGAGCCAAGGCAATGACTGCAATGTTCATGGCCATTTATCATCACCATCATACTGTGAAGCACATGGGGAGTTCTAGAGGAAAGGAGCAGACTGTACTATGTTACATGGGAGTCTGG
>JADBJO010006722.1:57500-65000 GCA_016801955.1 Conus betulinus | reverse complement strand
GAATGATGGGGGTCAGGTAAAAATACAAAGAGGGAAAGAAAGGACGTCAGTAAACATTTTTATTTTCGAGATCAGGGCGATTCAGTATGAAAAGAGAACTCAAAGATCGATACAAATATAAAGAGAGAGAGAGAATGGGAGGCAGAAACAAAGATACTCAAATCGTGAGAGACAGAGGCTAAGCAACAGAGAGAAAGAGAGAGAGAGAGAGAGAGAGAGAGAGAGAGAGCGAGAGAGCGAGAGAGTGTGAGGGAGAAAAGAAAAAAAAAATGTAGGCAAAGTCAAAGAGAGTGACTGAAAAGAGTAACTTGGAAACAATTTCCAGAAGACTAGGGTACAAACTAACAAAGTAATCATTCTAAAAAAACGTACAATCAAATACTAAGCAAAACAACAACAACAACAAAAAACTGACATTGGTATTTACCAAAGGGTAAAGAATACAGTGTAACAACCTTCTAGAAAAACAAAACAAAAACAGGTGACTGGGCCATAAACGCAGAAAAAGAATTAGCCACAATAAATTGGATGACAAAAGAAAAAAAAAAGAAAAAAACGTGAAAACAGAAATAAAAAAATTCAAAAGGTTACAGAAACAAAAAACAGAATTACTAGCATGTTTTTCTTTCTCCCATAAAATGGGGGCATAATCAAAATACAAAATAATTTATCTTGAAAAAAACAAAAAGAAAAAAAAGACCCCCCCCCCCCCCCAACGCTGCCCCCTGGAGGCAAAAACGATTCAGACTTACCTCTTCATAGAACTTGAGCTGAGGTACTGGTTCATCATACAAATTTTCACAGAAATCCTTGAATAACAAGTATCCTGCAAAGAGGAAACAGAAACACAAATAGTATCAGATCTGAAGAGGCAAGCTTATGCTACTTACACAAACTACACTAACAATTTACAAAAAGATCTAGTTACAAAAAAAAAAAGGTGGGATTAAACTGACTCTTAATAGTTTAGTTTAATATTATGCAAGTCACTGAATCAAATGTAAAAAAATTATATTGCATTCAAGAACCGATAAATTCTTCAGCAAGACATGTCCTCATAACCCCCTTAACATCCTCCCCTCTCCCCATGCAATGTCCACCTGCTTCCTGTGCCTCATCCCTTTCCGCATCCTGGTTTAGTAGGCATGTCAAGAATGCAATCTATACATCCCAATTCAGTCATAGGCAGTTGCAGATTTTGTCACTAATCAGCAGGTTTCCCAAATGTTGTCTCCTATCCTGGTGACCTAGCAATATAGTTTAGCTGTAGCTTCTCTGCTCTAAAGAAAAGAAGTCAACCAGCTGCATCAGCGAAGCCTCTGAAAGTTGTTAGTGTCATGGACTCCCGGCTGGGAGGTCGTCAGTTCGATTCCCATCAGAGCCATGTGGGGTTTTTCTGTCTCAACCGACTCCACCCCCAGAGTTCAGTTTGCTATGGGTTCAGATGGGCGCATTGGGACCACACAGTTGAGTTTCATCCACTTAATGAATGCCTCTCTGAGAATGTTATTCAAATCTCCTGATGAACACTGCAGGTGTCTGTATCTCTCAGGCCTGTTGACACCAGGATACCTTGTGAAAGTAAGCGTAGAGTACGACTCTGTCATGCAGTCTTGGACTAGAATGGAAATCCGTAGCATAATCTTCGTCATCCTCATTCTCATCAATAAGCATTAATTAAAAAAAAAGTCTCAAATTCTGTGGCCCTTTATGCCCTGCTCTCATGGTAACCTCAGTTTCGAGCGGACTCAGTTGGGAAGACTGGGACCACACAGTCGAGTTTCATCCACTTAATGGATGCGTTTCTGAGAGTGTTTGCTCAAATTTCCTGACCAACACTGCAGGTGTCTGTATCTCTCGGGCCTGGTTGACGCCGGGATATATTATGAAAAGGAAGCGTAGAGTACAGCCCTGTCATGTAGTCTCAGACCGAAATGGAAATCCGTAGCATCATCATCATAATCATCCTCATTCTCATCGATCAGCATTAAAAAAAAAAAAAAAAAAAGTCAAATTCTGTGGCCCTTCATGCCCTGCTCTCATGGTGACCTCAGTTTCGATGTCCTCTCCACGTCTGTGGCCTTGGTTTGGTTCTGTCGGGGGTCACCGGTATCGGCGAGTCCATGGGGGCTGTCGTTGGACGGACGTGGTGACGCCTCCGGAGGGAGAGCTCACTCACGCCGGCTCCGCAACTAAGCAATTATTGTCGTCAGTAGGGGGCTTAGTAGGTGGTGTCCTGCGTATGTTAGATCAGAACAGCTAAGCAATTATTGTCATCTGCAGGGGGCTTAGTTGGTGGGTGTCCTGTGTATGCTGAATCAGAACAGGCGCCACTGAACACCACTGAAGTGACTCTGCAGCAATACAGAGTCTCCTCCAGTGGGTTGCCTCTTGACACCGGACTGCTCCCTGTGGAGTGCCAGTGCTGGGGCTGCGACAGGCCCAGCTGGACTGTGGCTGTGGACAGGGTATACGAATAAGCAGTGTGGGTGCACTGCCACTGAGGTGGCACAGAACATGGGACAGCGAAAAAAAAAAAAAAAAAAAAAAAAAAAAAAAGTGAAAAAAAAAAGTCATCAAATATCACACTAAGTCATTCCAATCACCAGTCTCCGCTGTTGATATAACGAAGTTAAGGTACTCAGTTTTTGTTTTGTTTGTTTTCTTTTAAACAGAGATCCAGAAAATGTGCTGAATGTTACCAATAAAACACAATTAAATGACTTACTTAGAAGGAGAGGAAGAAAAAAGTGTTTAAGACCCCGCATTTGCTAAATTTGTTTATAATACTTACAAATTTCAATCACTGGACTGAATGAATTCCATTTGAAAAAACATTTCTTTCTGGTCAAAAAAGAAAAGGAAAAAATCTGCTTGTTTCCTATTATATACTTACAGCATGAATCAGGATTATTACATAAAAATTTATTAAGATGACAACAAAGCAGATTATTCGATGAAAACATGTAAAATCTAGAAACCTTCCCCCTTCCCGAACCCCCTCTTCTCATCTTCGATTTTAAAGCTGGGAAAACTATAGCTATACAAGACTGTGTGTAATAAATTGCCCCCCCCCCCCCCCCCCCCCCCCCCCCCCCCCCCCTTTTTTTTTTTTTTTTTTTTGGCAAAAAAGTTAAAACAGACAGGAGAGAAATCAAAAGCAGGGATTTACAAAATATTTTATCTTTGGACAGCACTTTCTCTCTTTCTTTCTTTCTTTTTTTTTTTTAACCTGTATTGAGTAACATCTATTTATTTTCAATGTAATCAACATGGCTAGGATGACAAATGGGCAAATTTTATTCTAAGTAGTTTTCTGGATACAGTCAAACCAAAGTTCGCAGACACCAAATGGACGATGATTTCTGGTGTCCAACTTTGGACTTTGTTCTTAATTGCCTCAATATGTGTATAACTGGATAACTTAAACAAACAGAATAATTTATCATGCTAAATGATCTGTTAACATTCTGAACCAAGTAAGACTGGGAGACCAACGGCCATGGTGAAGCAGTAAGCGTTGTGTATTCCCAGCTAGGAGACCGAGTTTGATTCCCATCAGAGCCATTTATTGCGGGATATTTCTGCCCTGACCACCTCCTACCCAAGGTTGAGTTTGTTACAGGTTCAGATGGGAAGACTGGGATTACTTGGTCCAGTTTCATACAGTGAACGGATGTGTCCCTGAGAGTGAGAGTGTTGCTTTAATGTTCTGACCAACACTGCAGGTATCTGTGTCTCTTGGGCCTGGTTCATGCCAGAATATGTTAAGGAACTTGGACATAAGCTTAGAGTGCTGCCCTGTCAAGCAGTCTCAGATCAAAAGGGAAGTCTGTAGCATCATCTTCATCATCTTCTTTTAATTAATCAGCATATTAAAAAAAAAAAAAAAAAAAGTCAAAGTTCTGTGGCCCTCCATGCCCTGCTCTCATGGTGACCTGTTTTGATTTCCTACAGGTCTACGTGTACTCTTGGGCAAGGTTCTGACAAGAACACCAGTATAAGCAAGTTCATCAGAGCTATCGCTAGACCTACACCGTAGTGCCCTCTGAAGGAGAGCACATGCTTGCTATATCAATTACTGTCATCAGTACTGGGCCTAATAGGTGGTGTCATGCTTATGTTGGCTCAGCAAAGGCGCCGTTGAACACCATCCAAGTGACTCGAGGGCAGTGCAGTTTCTCCTCTGTTGGGGTGCGTCATGGGGACTTGACAAAGACTGTTCCTGTGTATTGCTTGTGCTGGGACTGCGGCAGGGTAAGCAAGGGTGTAACTGTGGAAGGAAAGCTGGAATGAATGGTGTGGGTGCAATGCCCCTAAACTGGCAAGGAAGGTGAGAGAGGTTACAAGAACAAAGAAACAAACAAACAAACAAAAAAAAAAAAAAAAAAAAAAAAAAAAACATGATAAACAGGTTAAACCTGTGTCTTCCTATTAAACTGTGATAGGCACCATGTTTATTTTCTAAAACTTTGGTACCTGTTAATTCTAAGATCTGTACACACACACACACACACACACACACACACAGAGTGACACACACACACACACACACACACACACACACACACAGTGACACACACACACTCTCTCTCTTTCACAAAGTGTTGTTCTTTGCTGAATTGACCCCAAAACAAATGACACATGACACTGGCCTCCAACTGGTCTTAACGAGAGCTTAAAACAGGGTCTAAGAACAGAGAAAGAGACTTTTTTTTTTTGGTACATTCACTTGACTGACACTGAGTGTTAAAACAAACAAACAAAACAAAAAAAAAAAAAAACACACATAATACACACATTGACACACATGAGGCAGGAACAGACAGCAACTGATGTGCTACATGACCTTCCACTTTCGTCAAATAAAATAAAAAATAATCTCAATAGACAAGAAACAATTTCGCCAATAAATAAAGAATCAATTAAAATAGAAATGAATTGTATAGTCAGTACTATCAGTACTATTTGTACTGCTCTTGTACTTGTATCTAAAACGCGAATGAAAATTTTGTAGTGCATGCCTTCTTATCTAAGTTATGTCTTCAAAACCAAAACCTGGATTTAACAACTAACCTTAAATAATCACTTTTCTATCTGATATCTATCAAATTTCTCAAAAGCCTATGATAAAGATGTACACTAAAATCAAAATTCAAAATTTATACAAATGGACACGCATGCATTACTTTGAAGCTTCTTCCAGCTTCACTCAATTCAGATCATTGCAAATTTCATTTCAAACTTCACAGCTAGTGTAGTAAAACTAGAAACTACAGCCTTGCTCTGGAAAACTAAATGAGTTATAATTGATTTTCTGTCGACTCACCAGGCACCCCAAAGGCTATTGTTTGTTTTTAAAACAGTTTCCTATCCCCCAGAATAGAACTCTACGGGGTCATCATGTAAAGCTGGTGCATCACTTTGCTCATGCATTTGGCTTTGAGCTTGCCTTTTGTTGGTTTGCACTGTGCACTAGGCAACCCTCTGTTCATCTGAATCAAGAAGTAAACGGTATCTCTTTGAGTTGACATTGATTGGGAAAAATCATGTTCATAATCTGCAAGTTTGTACAACAAACTTTAGTTTGACCTCTGCTGAGTTGGTTCGGAACAGTGCAGATTTTTAGTAGTGCAAGTTTCAAGTAGCTATGCTATTTTCAAACTTGAGATACACAAAATGCACATCAATGGCCACTTTGATCATTGATTATAGTATACAGAGGTTCCAGCAGTTTTTAGTTTCATCCCACAACATTGACATACTGAAAATTTTCATCACAACAAATCTGTTCCCAATCACAGGCCTGAACTGTTTTGCTGAGGCATGCTAATACTTTCCTTTTATACTGCAAAAATGCAGACTTACTCATGACATCATGGACCTTGCTGATTCTGTGGAATAGAGCCTAAGTCTAGTCACTATATCTTCACCACTGTTGCGTGACTGTCCTAAAAGTATTTTGAGGCAGCTGTCATTGACTCTCCGAGTTCCCAACTTTTGCTTGTTGTCGCAGTGCTTGACAAGAGTCTGCAACTCCCATACCCCCTTACTTTTTCTCTCTGAAAATATATATCTGTCATAAAAATAAACACAGCCATGGCCATTTTCTGTCAGACTCATTTTTCATTCGTAACACAGAAATGTTTCACTAATTTCTGTATTCGGAATCACGGATGATGTAATGTGGTGCATATTACAATAAGTATGTAACACAGCAGCTTAACACCTCTGAAACCTCTCTTGGAACCCATTCTCACTGAATCAGCTGTAACCAGTAACCAACTGTCATAATGCCAACAGCAATGTGTGTTTTATTCTGCTTATTTCAATTGCCTGATCATTTTTTTCCTTTGAGTTTGTAATGAATTACCCACATCAATTTAAAAGTCCAGGGGCAAAAATAACACAGATTTTAAAACACAACCACCATCATTTCCATAAATTAAAAAATAAACATGGGTAAACTGCTCCCTCTTTAACTGTGATGCATTATCTACACACACATAACGATCACGTTCACAGGGGAGTGTGAGAAGGAGAGAGATCTGCATTTCAGTCTCTCTTCTCGGGTTTCTTTCATGTGCTTTTGTTCTAACATACAAATTTGTTTAAACATTTTCAAATAAAGTGAGTGCATGGGTCACTTTCGATCAGACTTACCAAGTTTTTGGTTGAATATTTTGTCAAACGTCACTTCCCCAACTTTCGTGAGATGCTTGTGCATTATGCTCCGCACACTGAAATAAAAAACACAATAAAAGATTCACTAATCGAAATTTAAACATGCATCTGTGTAAACAATTAATTTTATGTTGATACAGATTTACATCTACTGGCTACTGTCGGTGTCAATCGTCTGATCAGCAACAGTAACTCGAAACATCACAAACCTCTCATGCCGATTGCACTGTGACTGACCACTACCTTTACGACACAAACGGCGATTTTTCCTCGAACATCCGTCATCGCACCACGTACACCATCAAATCATGTCTCACCTGGGGTCTGGGAGCACAATCTTCTTGCTAGCCCTGGCTGCTGGAGTAGATTTACTCTTCTCCATAGCCATTAGGTAGCTAACGTCGGCGAGGACTGCTTCCAAATCCGCCATTTTCAATCGGGTTCACTCAAGCAGCCTCACTGAGAGAAAAAATCCTGCAGACTCGCCGCCACCCAACCTACACACACATTCTACCGTCTTAAACTGTCAGAACACATCTTGAAGAACCGCAAGAATTCATCGTATGTCAAACACAGAGAAATCCCAGGTAGAACCCAACCCAAAAGATCAGACGTACGGTTGACAATACGAGAAGAACATACAACATATGTAAATATTAATTAGTCGTCCTGCAAAGGCGTATGGGAAATTCGGCCCGCAGTATTCAGAGCGCCATTGGTTGGCCGCTGGAATGGATCGATCATGATAATCTGTGAGGTCTAGGCCTAGCTACCAGTTTTGAAGGAAAGGAAATAGTGCACCCTGTGCTCTGAAAT
>JADBJO010006722.1:50000-52500 GCA_016801955.1 Conus betulinus | reverse complement strand
AAGAAGACCGAACAGGTCTTCGCATTTTGTCTTGTAATTTATTTGTCCCTTTCGTCCGGCGAAATAGTATTTCTTCTTTTCAGTTCGACTTTACTAAACCCGGACTTGCTCTGGTAAGTCAACTTTAATGTGTAATAAGAAAGGATCACAGTTTAAATTTGGCTTCAAATTTTGGGGATTTGATTTGTGAATAAGGCATTTATTTCATGAAATTAGAATGTTCATGGAGTAGCTAAAAAGCTTGATCGATGTAGTTAATTCTGAATTCTTTTTGTTTGTTGTTTGCCTGGGCAAAAGTAGATTTGGAGCCTTCGATCCTTTTCCGTGCATACAGGTTATCATGGTTGTCTGTTAATCTCATTGGTTGACCCCCTTTACAAAAGCAGCTCGACCAATCAGCGACAGCTTCAATGCTCAGTTTCCACGAGAGGAGAGCTAAGCGTACACTGCACGGGCCGTCTGCTCAAGAATTGAATTGTCTACTCTGTATCGCGCTAGCAAACTGAGCTGAAGCTCCATACCAGGAAGATGGAAGAGCACCCTGTGGCAGACACTCTTTTTTCCTTCCTTACGTGAACTTAGAAGTTTAAAGAGGCGATGTCATTTAAACTTGATAGAGCATCTTTTATCCCCAATTGCCCTAATTTTCTGTTTGTTTGCGGATGATAATGCCAAACACCACCTGAAAATTTGGTGGCAGTCCTGATATGGCCCTTCGCGGTCGGCAGGACAAAAACAACGTAATCTCTCTGTCTGTCATTCTGTCTCTGTCTGTCTGTCTGCCTATCTGTCTGCCCGTCTGTCTGTCTGTCTGTCTGTCTCTCTCTCTCTCTCTCTCTTAAAAGTTTTGCGAGTCATTTGAACAACGGAATCGGGTATGACGGGAGAAAAATATAATTTGCAGACTGCTCAGGTATAGATCATGATTTTGTATTGCGTGGCGATCTCAATGCAGAAACTTCAGATCGTTTCCCTTTTCTGTTCGCTGACAGTGGGTATTAGGACAATTACAACGGATTCCTGTGGTGGTACGGGATTTTTTTTTTTTGTTTGTTTTGTTCTTGGTTGCCAACATCACGTCCAAGCTCTTGCACACATCAGCCTGGAATTAAATAAGGCGGCTTTAATTTTCTGAGCATAGAAAGTCTCCAGATTAGAGTAATTATCGTTTATTAGTCAGCCAAAGCATCTATTTCTTTTAGCACCTTTGTCCATACGACATAACTTACTGACTCTCAGCCACATAATGTAATTGATCTTTAGGCCTACATACATTATTCATCAGTCGGACAGTATGCCGGGCCAAAGACCACACACAGAGATTGCAAGAACCTAGCAAACATGTTACACATTTCTAGGGCACACACACACACACACACACACACACACACACACACACACACACACACATTTACGCGCATGCGCATGCACGCTTACACGCACACACACGCACATGCATGAACACACGCACACGCATGCACACGCCAGCTCGCACACACACACACACACACACACACACACACACACACACACACACACACACACACACACACATTCACGCAGCACACACACATTCACGCGCACGCGCATGCACGCTTACACGCACACACACGCACATGCATGAACACACGCACACGCATGCACATGCATGCACAAGCGAACACACACACACACACACAACAAACACACACACGCGCATGCACACACACAGACACACAGACACAGACACACAGACAGACAGACAAAAAACACACACACACACACACACACACACACACACACACACACACACACACACACACACACACGCAAACACGCACGCAGGTACGCACGCACGCACGCACGCGCACGCACGCACGCACGGACACACACACACACACACACACACACACACACACACACACACACACACACACACACACACAAGCTGTTGGAATGTCGTTTGTGTGATCCATGATCTACGACAGAAATACGGCAGGAGGTGGACGGGGTGGAAGATCGGGAATGGGGTGTCGAGGAGTGAGGGATGGGTTGGGTGGGGAGATCGAGGGTGGGAGACTCAGGGAAGGGGGTGTGGGGGTGGAAGAGGGTGGGTGAAATAAAGGTGGTATTGCCCAGTTTGTCGCACGGGAATAATACCTACCCTGAGGAAGAAAACTGGGGGTTAGTTTCTTCAGCGTTTTACTTGCAGGAGGGGTGATGTGGGGGGGGAAGCAAGGGCACACAGCATGCACGCACGCATGTCATGGAGGGTTCCATCTGAATTTTGACGTGTAGTCAAGCCATCAAATCCTATTCCATACGTCAAATGCTCTCTCTCTCTCTCTCTCTCTCTCTCTCTCTGGTGTGTCTGTCTGTCTGTCTCTCTCTCTGTGGCAGTCTATTCTCTCTGTGTCTGTCTGTCTCTGTCTGTCTGTCTGTCTCAATGTGTATGTGTTCATGCGCGTGTGCACGTATTGTATGTTTCATTTTGGAATTGGCTTATAGTGTCATCATCATT
>JADBJO010006722.1:30000-45000 GCA_016801955.1 Conus betulinus | reverse complement strand
GACTTCCGTCCTTGGACTTTTGCCCCTATGAACTTTCGCTCTGTAAACTTTCACCTTGTAGACTGCCGTCCTTTGGACTTTGGTCCCCATGGACTTTCGCTCTGTAAACTTTCACCTTGTAGACTGCCGTCCTTTGGACTTTTGTCCCCATGGACTTTCGCTCTGTAAACTTTCACCCTGTAGACTTCCGTCCTTTGGACTTTTGTCCCCATGAACTTTCGCTCTGTAAACTTTCACCTTGTAGACTGCCGTCCTTTGGACTTTGGTCCCCATGGACTTTCGCTCTGTAAACTTTCACCTTGAAGACTGCCGTCCTTTGGACTTTGGTCCCCATGGACTTTCGCTCTGTAAATTTTCACCTTGTAGACTGCCGTCCTTTGGACTTTGGTCCCCATGGACTTTCGCTCTGTAAACTTTCACCTGAGACTGCCGTCCTTTGGACTTTGGTCCCCCCCCATGGACTTTCGCTCTGTAAACTTTCACACCCCTTAGACTTCCGTGAATGAAGTCCTCTCCCCATCTCCACCACCACCCCTAGATTTTTGTCCCGCGGTTCCTTTTTTCTCCAGCAATGCGCAAACATAGATTTGCTTGTTCGACCAATCCACCAGCGAGCAAGGTCTTAAGCACACACACGCACTCACAGGCACACACAGACACAGACAGACACAGACAGACAGACACACACACACACACACACACACACTCACGCACGCACGCACACATTCTCTCTCTCTCTCTCTCTCTCTCTCTCTCTCTCTCTCTCTCTCTCTCTCTCATTTCTGTCCTTTCCCATTATAGGAGAACGCAGGTCTATCAGGAGACAGGAGACATTCTCCTCTTTCTCACCGGACTACGGCAAGGATCACTTGGGAGTGATTTCATGGCTGTTTCAGGTAAACCTAAGCAAGTCGGCACGCAGCCTTCCTTGGAGCATTCAGACAAACGCTGTTCTCTTGCCATACGATCCCCAAACTTCCCTCTGCATGATCTCGAAGAGAAAAGCAAGAACATTTGAACTCCTGGTCTGTCAACCCCGTTGTCTGTGTGCCGAACCCGTAAACGGAATCGAGAAGCCTACTTGCCCTGTCAATTTTCGATTTGACCGATCCGATTTCGATCGCCACGCGTAGGCTGCGTGTCTGAGAATATTTACGTCACCGCCACCCAAGCGTGGGCGATGATGTCACAGGAGCGTTCAGGATGGAAGGAAGTGTGGGGGTCAGAGTAGGGCGTACCTTTGGCGTCAGACGAAGTGCACACTATAACGTCAGTACATTTGCATCCACTTAAGATCAAGAGTTTGTCGTGGACTTTCGCCCTCATTTATAACAGGTTTTCGAAAAATGGTACAACCATGAGAGAGAGAGAGAGAGAGAGAGAGAGAGAGAGAGAGAGTTAATCATGTTTAGGCCATTGCCGCTCATGAAGGGGTGCACAAATACAAACATTAGTCCAGCCTGGCATTTATAAACAATGACACAGTCACGTCACTCATAACACGCTTTGCATGAAGTGTAAGACGTGAGAATAAAACGCAGACTTGCAAGGATAGATAGACATGTTTCTGATTGTTTTATCGTGTGTGAATGCCATAAGAGCGAGCGCGAGATCTCGAGAGAGAGAGAGAGAGAGAGAGAGCACTGAGCTGAAATTGATGGCGTCAAAATGAAGGGACGTAGGACGAATGTGAGCTGCTAACATAGTGTGTGTGTGTGTGTGTGTGTGTGTGTGTGTGTGTGTAATGGGGGGCGGGGGGTGGGGGGGGTAGGGGCGTGCGTGCATGTATGCCTGCGTATGTGGACGAGTGTAGCCTCTCTCTCTCTCTCTCTCTCTCTCTCCTCTCTCTCTCCCCCTCCCTCTCCCTCCCTCTCTCTTTCTCTCTCTCTCTCTCCCTCCCCCCCCCTCTCTCCCTCCTCACTTCGCAGGTTGTACCCAAGTCGATCCATCTTCTTCAATCGGCCGTTTGCCGTGAGGAATGTAGACTGGTTATCCTCCTTTTAACAATCGTCAGTGAAAAGAGCAGCGACGATCAATGCGCTGGCACTTCACTCATTTGATCTGGTTATTTTGGGGGGAACATTAGGTCTTGAATCAGTCAGTGAGTGCGCATTCATTGACTGGTGATCAGCTCCCACACGAGAGAGAGAGAGAGAGAGAGAGAGAGAGAGAGAGAGAGAGAGAGAGAGGTTCATCACTTTGTGACGTGTTAAGGTATTTTTCAATGAAGATGAAGAACCGGTAGGCCTCCTCAAAAACAAGCAAAAACATACAAACAAAACACACACACGCACACCACACACACACACACACACACACACACACACACACACACAGAGTCGGCTTAGTTTTTAGCTGATTCAGTACGAAAGTCGTGGATTTCACCATTTTTAGGGGGTGAGAGATCTTCAGGCAGAAGTCGTCAGCACCGTGCACTTTCATTGGTTATCACTTAAAACTATTCAGTAAGACAGCACTGGGCCTGCTGAGAGAGAGAGAGAGAGAGAGAGGAGGGGGGGGGCGGGCATGCAAGAGACAAGTCTTTTCTTTTTCTTCTTAAAGTTCTAATCTTTACCAAGTCAATACTATAATGACGGAAGAATTGTCGAATTGTTAGCCTGCACTTGTTTTCCCCCACTAATTATTTGTTCAGCAATTTATTTATTTATTTTTTTCATCTGATCTTTTACTGTTGATCTACGCACAAATCATAGAAAACGAGCAGCAGAGTAAAGACAGCTCACTGAGGCTATCACACGTTATACATACACCGCACAAATGACAACAGACGAGCCGATCAGTCATTGAACACCAAGTCACCTCACGTACAACTCGCCCCTGAAAAAAAACAAACAAAAAAAAAACACCTGTCTGTTTGAATGAGTACGGCCCTTGTGCATCGATGTGGTTGGCACGAAAAACTGACGTTGCATACTGATTCAGCACCCCACACTTGGACTGAAAGACATTTTTCAGGTAATTGTTTCAATCACAGTTAAGTTAAGAGAGAGAGAGAGAGAGAGAGAGAGAGAGAGAGAGAGAGAGAGAGAGAGAGAGAGGGTGGTGGTTGGAGGAAGGAGGGGGCGAAGTACTGATTAAAACGGTTGTACACACAGTTTGACTACTCGTTATCAGTGTCAGAGAATTACACAAAAGACAGAAGTGCTATCTACGCATCATCATCATCATCATCATAATCATCATAATCATCATGATCATCATCAGCAGCAGCAGCGGCGGCGGCGGCGGCGGTAGCAGCAGCGGCTACAATACCAACAAACGGATCACTCAGTAGAGTGCCGATTTCCGCCAGGCAGAACAGTTGCATTTTCATTGGAAACAAGTGGAAGGGCCAGTAATCAAAGGGTTAGAGCGTTCGCCTGCGGACCTGACGGTAGAGAGAATGGGAACCACACATGGGAAGGGGGGGGGGGGGGGGGGGGGGGGGGATGGGGGGGGGAGGGGGGGAAGGGGGGGGGGGGGGGGGGGGAGGAGGATTTATTGCTTGGAAACCCTGTGTCTGCCAGGCGGCACAGACTTAGTTTGACCTTTTCTTATGATCGTAAGGTGGCAAAGACTTTTTATTTATTTATTTATTTTTTTAAAATAGGGCACACATAAAGAAAGTATTTCAATGGACAACAGCAACAGTACTTACAAACATCAAACAAAGTCATGTAACATGTCACATAGTGTCCTCATAGATACATCATGACATTTAGAGAAAATACGTTACATAATCATATTTCAGTCATATTGTTCCATTAGATTCCCAAGGTCGCGGACAACATGCAAAACAAAGGGAATTGTATTCCATGTATATTACTAACATTAGTGTTGTATTAGTGTTATATGGAAACCATTTTGTCCCGTATTCTGCATATTCATCTCCATCGAGTACATACGTTTCTCAATTTTATGTCTGTAGCATTGTTCCTTTAGAAACATTATTAGGTTAGGTTTCATCTTATTAATTCTACATTTGTATATGAAATATTTTCCCACTAAAATGATTAAGTCTAGCATATCAACTGTTTTTGTTTTCTCATCAGTGCCAAACAATATAAGCTCTACATTAAATGACAATCTTTCACAGTGTGAACACTTACTTTTTAGAATATTTTCAAGTTCTGTCCAGAAAGTATGTGCAAATTCACATTCCCACAAGTAGTGACTAATTTAATCTTTCTCTCTATTACAGAAATTACACATGTCACTATCCACAACCTGCATTCTTTTTTCAAAATACTGTTAGTTACCAGAATTCTGAGACATATTTTAACCTGGAGCTATTTAATTTTTATTTCTTTTTTATTTTCCTAATTCTTTTTAGTACGTCTGTCCAATTAATAGGTATATTAAGGCGCTGTTCCCATTTCATAAAAGAGCTGATGTTTAAAACTTCAATGTCTTCGATCATAATATCACAGTGAATGCGTGCCCCTTTAGTGGCGCCTCAATTTTTTTGTAACGCTAATGTTCTGTAATTACTAGTATTACTGTCGAGTTTAGGTGGCGAAAATTTAGTTTGACCTTTTCTTATGGTCGTAAGGTGGCAAAGACTTAGTTTGACCTTTTCTTATGGTCGTAAGGTGGCAAAGACTTAGTTTTATCTTCTCTTACAGGTTGTAAGGTGGCAAAGACTTAGTTTTGACCTTTTTTTATGGTCGTAGGGTGGCAAACCTTAGTTTAACCTTTTCCTATGGTCGTAAGATGGCAAAGACTTAGTTTGACCTTTCTTATGGTCGTAAGGTGGCAAAGACTTAGTTTGACCTTTTCTTATGGTCGTAGGGTGGCAAAGACTTAGTTTGACCTTTCTTATGGTCGTAAGGTGGCAAAGACTTAGTTTGACCTTTTCTTACGATCGTTGGGTGGCAAAGACTTAGTTTAACCTTTTCCTATGGTCGTAAGGTGGCAAAGACTTAGTTTGACCTTTTCCTATGGTCGTAAGGCGGCAAAGACTTAGTTTGACCTTTTCTTATGGTCGCAAGGCGGCAAAGAGTTAGTTTGACCTTTTTCTTATGGCCGTAAGGTGGCAAAAACTTAGTTTGACCCTTTTCTATGGTCGTAAGGTAGCAAATACTTAGTTTGACCCTTTTCTATGGTCGAGAGATGGCAAAGACTTAGTTTGAACTTTTTCTTATGGTCGCAAGCGGCAAAGAGTGAGTTTATCCTTTTCTTATGGCCGCAAGCTGGCAAAGACTTAGTTTGATCTTTTCTTATGGTCGTAATGCGGTAAAGACTTAGTTTGACCTCTTCTTATGGTCGCAAGGCGGCAAGGAGTTAGTTTTCATTTTTCTTATGGTCGTAAGATGGCAAAGACTTAGTTGGACCTTTTCTTATGGTCGCAAGGCGGCAAAGACTTAGTTTGACCTCTTCTTATGGTCGTAAGGTGGCAAAGACTTAGTTTGACCTTTTTTTATGGTCGTAAGGTGGCAAATACTTAGTTTTACCTTTTTTTTGGTCGCAAAGCGGGAAAAAACTTACTTTCACCTTTTCTTATGGCCATAACGCGGCAAAGGCTTAGTTTTAGCCTTTCTTATGGTCGTAAGGTGGCAAAGACTTAGTTTGACCTTTTTCTTATGGTCGTAAGATGGCAAAGACTTAGTTTGACCTTTTCTTTATGGTCGTATGTGGCAAAGACTTAGTTTGACCTTTTCTTATGGTCGTAAGGTGGCAAATACTTAGTTTTACCTTTTTTATGGTCGTAAAGCGGGAAAAAACTTACTTTTAACCTTTTCGTATGGCCATAACGCGGCAAAGACTTAGTTGTAGCCTTTCTTATGGTCGTAAGGCGGCAAAGACTTAGTTTGACCTTTTCTTACGGTCGTAAAGTGGCAAAGACCTAGTTTGACCTTTTCTTATGGTCGTAAGGTGGCAAATACTTAGTTTTACCTTTTTTTATGGTCGTAAGGCTGGAAAGACTTAGTTTTACCTTTTCTTATGGTCGTAAGGTGGCAAACACTTAGTTTGTCCTTTTCTTATGGTGGTAAGATGGCAAAGACATAGTTTTACTTTTTCTAATGACCATAAAGCAGCAAAGACTTCCAGAGTAAACTTTTAGGAAAGTATTATCTAGTTCCTTCTGCTGAAATTTGTTTAAAAACCCTGCGTGAGACCCTTCTGTAATTTTGGGGCAGCTGTTCTCAGCCTGCGGGTCTGATGGTGCTAAAGTAGTATACATGTTGGAAAGATTTCCACTGGCACAGCCCCTTCAAGGCCGTGGTCATAAGGTCGTGATGGATCAAGCGATAATCTCTTCACACACACACACACACACACACACACACACACACACACACACACACACACACACACACACACGAGGGAGGGAGAGAGAGAGAACGTTTCCTCAATTGTTTGTTCCTCTGAAAGGATTCCCCCCTATGATATTTTGCGGAAGCCTATGCTAATCACGTTTTGAAAAAAAAAAAAAAAAGGGGGGGGGGGGGGGGGGGGGGGGGGGGAGGAGAGGGCGGGGAGGGAGGGGAACTCGTGTGGCCCACTGGTAGTGGGTAGCTAGCTCTTAAAGTACTAATGTCCGGAAGTTGGTGACAGACCAGAAGTCCACTGCGTTGTCACTAAGTCCGAACCACTGTCCATTAGTCCGACTGAAGAACGAATACAGCTGATCCTTTCGGCAGGCTTGGACAGCGAAGCGCCCTGTGTGCTGCTGCTTCTGTGATTGTCACGATATAATTTTACGCAAAAGAAATATCATCATTGCCTGTGCGGATCAGTCTGACTTACTTTAGAGGCGTCGACAACTTGTCTAAAGGTACGGCTAGCACCAGCCCCTAAACCACCCTGCAAAAGACACGCAGACGTAGTTGCCACCTGCAGTGCTGGAAGGTTGAGCTTTTGCAGGGGCCGTCTGTGTACAGTCTCTGAGAACCTGCCATAGGCCATTGTGCCACACCCGGTCGAATGCCTTCTTAAAGTCAATTAAGTTGTGGAAGAGGTCCTTTTGGTGTTGTAGATGCTTTTCAATCAGGACTTGGCAGTTGAAAATTTGTTCCACAGTGCTCCGCAGGTTCTCAGAGACTTCAACATGGATGAGAGGCTCGTCCAAGTCATCCAGGCCCTCTACGAACACTCCAGCAGCACAGTGCTTCTCAATAGCCAGCAGGGCCAGTTCTTCCCGACCACAGTCGGAGTCAGGCAAGGGTGTCTACTATCTCTCCCAGTCCTTTTCAACATCTTTCTGGAGAGAATCATGCAAGAGACCCTCGAAGAACACCACACCACCATCAGCATTGGCGGCAGGCCGGTCTGCAACCTTCGTTTCGCAGACGATATCGATCTCATGGGGGGCAGCAACACACCGAGCTCCAGGATCTCACAAACAGACCTGTCACAAGAGCAAGTGCCTACGGCATGGAGGTCAGCACAGAGAAGTCAAAGGTCATGGTCAACAGCACGACTAACAGCAGTGCTAACATCACCATGAATGGTGAGCCCCTGGAAGAAGTGACCAGCTTCAGGTACTTGGGAGCAACCCTGTCCAAAGATGGCACCTGCACAGCAGAAATCCGAATCAGGATCAACTCCGCATCAGCAGCGATGGCCAGACTGAACAGAGTGTGGAAGAGCAACATCAAATTCCACACAAAAATTCCGGCTCTACAAGTCACTAGTGGTCTCGATCCTCTTATATGGTTGCGAGACATGGACACTGATGGCCGAAACAGAAAGAAGAATCCAGGCGTTTAAGACCAGGTGCCTGAGGAAACTACTCCGCATCTCATACAAAAAAACACAAGACCAATGATTATGTGCGGAACCTGGTCACTAAGCTTGTTGGGCCCCACGAACCACTTCTGGCAACCGTCAAACGACGGAGGATGGCATGATTTGGCCACATCATTCGTCATAACACCCTCTCCAAAACCATCCTTCAAGGTACCGTTGAAGGAGGGCGCAGCGCAGACGAGGACGGCAGAGAAAGAGCTGGTCCGACAATATAAAGGACTGGACCAAAATGACCATGCCAGATGTCCTCAAGGCAGCCACACCACAGAAGAGCCTGGAGAGAACAGCGGCTGCCTCATCACGTCCCCCCCAACTCCCCCAACGACCCCAGCGGTCAGGAGGATGACTAACTGACTGACTGTGTACAGTGAGAAGTGTGGGCTTTGTAGTCCTGATTTGGGCGATGGTCATTATCACCGTCATCAATGAGAGAGAGAGAGAGAGAGAGAGAGAGAGAGAGAGAGAGAGAGAGAGAGAGAGAGAGAGAATGTAAAACCACGATGTGTGAATCAGCAGAACACGTTTCCAGGTGGAGTCACCCTTCCTCGTTCAGAAGCTCATTAGGGCCGAGGGGGCGCTGCGATAATGAATGCTGAATTAGTTGTCTCCCCTCGGATGGTTATGGGCGAGCGGAGAGGCTATCATAAGTGATCTTAGCCTGGCGGCATCAAATATGTATGTGTGTGTAGTCCCAGGGAGGCTACAGCGGATGAGATCCAAGGTCCCGTTCTGTTCTTGACATCTAGTGTGCTATTGTTTGTGTCCGCTTGTGTACGGCATGGCAGCCAGCGATGGAAGTGGCCTCAGAATCAGCGCCGTTTCAAAGGCAGCAGTGCCGCTGATGAGAATCCTCATGATACCTATACGTGCTCGTCACTCAGGCAGGGTTTGTGTAACTGTCCACGGGAAAATTATAGTTCGCGTTTCTGCGCAAAATTTAAACGTGGTATGCGAACATGGCTGAGACAAAAGTTCCGCGACCTTGCCTTTGATTCAGGTTATTTCTGTCCGAGATTCGCTTTGACAAACATTAAATTCGTTTGCATCGAAGATGAAGTGGATTCTGAACGGAAAGAAGCTGTGTTAGAGACTAGCTGCTTCAACTCTCTCTCTCTCTCTCTCTCTCTCCCTCCCCCCCCTCTCTCTCTCTCTCTCTCTCTCTCTCTGCTTTTCCTGTTTCCCCGTCTGTTATACTTTCGTAACAAGTGCGTTTTGAAGCTATTTCGGAAGGGACACCACGACATGCTCAAATCTGGCGAAAATCATTTCTCGCGTCTTGCTTCATGAGCCAATGAAAACGCGGCTGGTTGACACGTGATTATTTCTTGCCTGACGATCTAATTGCAGACGAAAAAAAACGGGACAGGTTTGCATAAAATTTTCAATAAAATGAATTATAGTGTGTGTGTGTGTGTGTGTGTGTGTGTGTGTGTGTGATCCATGCGTTTCAGTGCCACTCAAGCTCTGGGGTATCATATGAAGGATTGAGAAAAACAGGCAGGAAAAGCAGTAGGATGGATCTCACTGATAACATTGTGCATCTGTCGAGTTGTCTGCGACGCAGCGCAGCTGCTCGAACGTGCTGCGTTTGCCGTCGGTGTTTTGTTTTGTGGCATTGCCTTAAAAGACACAGCTTTCAAAAGCTCGTTGCTCTAACTTGTGTGAGCGAGCCTCTGTGGAAGAGGTATTCCACCTATGACACAGACCTTAAGCGTGTGGCCAGGCTTATTTGTATTTCTTCTCCCATGACCATGCAAAGTAGGCCACTGTACTCCGGCTTCGGAGGGCACACCTTCATGTCGGAGAACGACCATTGTTCGACTGTTCTGGAAGGGGTCACACACCCATGCCGGCTTTGCAACTCAGCTGTTATTATAGTCAGAAGGGGATTTATTGGGTGGTGGCCCCAAGCACGTTGGATCAGAGCAGGCAACCCTGAACGCCACCAAAGTGATCTGACAGCAGCGCAGTGTCTCCTCTGGTGACTTACCCCAAAGCAGCCTGACACAGACCGCTCCCTGTGGACTGCCGGTGTGCTGGGGGTGCAAACAAAAAAGAACCTGGGTGAGGTTGTGGACGGAAGAGCCTGGAAGGAGCGGTGTAGGAGTATTGTCACGTAATGAAGGAGGAAAAAAAAAACGGTTAGGTTCCTTCCATGGCTGAAGCCGCTCCCTAGGTAACATGCCAATCCGTAACATATACAGGGGAGCACACCCTTTCCTTTTTCTGACTTGCCTGAGGAGAAGGCAGACAAAGTTTTAAGTCGTCCCCCATGCCAAACCAGCTGCCCGTCAATCGGCAATCGTTTTAGATTCTGCAGAGTATTTGGCGACAAAGAAAAACAAAACAGAAAACAAAGCAGGAAGATGCGACTTAATGCTGTCTGCTGTGTTCTCAGCGACAGGCTATGACCTCAGAGCCTCTCGTCTGATTGGCCACTTCCTTCTGATTTAGCCAATGACTTGTCACGGCACATGATGATGTCGAGGTCATAAACTAACTTCAAATGGTTGTTTCCTGAAGCGGCATCTCTGGCTGTCGCGATGATCAGCCGTTATCAGGAAAATTATGCTGAACTCCTCTGTTTCTGTGCGGCAGATTTTCCAAAAATAGTGCTGTTGGGAAACGTTTATTATCCCCGTACCTCTTTCGCCCATGCAAGATTTTTTGTTCACCTGTCATACATTAAAGTTCATTTCTTGAAAAGTAATGGCATTATGTATTTCCTCAGCATTTTCACCCAAAGTAAATGTGGAATGAGGCAGGGAACAGTAAATAATAAACAACAAACAAGTTATCCCCACCCCTTTATTGTTTATTGTTTACTGTTCCCTGTCTCATTTCATATTTACTTTCGTTTCAATTCAATCGAGGTTCATTGTATTTGTTTCTGACCGTCCCTGTATTTGTCTGACTTTGTTCAAGTTTAAAAGGCTGTGCGGGTCTTGAATGAAAGTTCCTTTAATAATTTCATTCATTTTTCCAGTTCTTGTTGCTGTGTAGATGTGTTCGGTGCGGGGGTATGGGCAAGCTTGGAGCATCCTTTTTGGGGGATGTTTCCTTGTTTGTTCTGTGTGCTCTGTGCTGTCATGTCTGCCAGGCGTTTCGGTGTCGTAAGCAGCATTCCTTTGGAATTATGTTTTCTTGTGGGAGCAAGAGTTACCCTACTTGTTTCTTGTTTATTATTTTCACCCATGCAAGAGCTTACTCTGTCATACATTAAAGTTCATTAACCTTAAGTGATGACATTCTACGTTTTCTCAACATTTAAGAGCTGTGTTGACATTTTGTGCCACTAAGCTTACGTTAATCGGTGGCGAAAAGGAGCTCTTGTATGAGAGGGGCGTAGAGGAGAATTTTTTTTTTTTTTTTTTTTTTTTTTTTTTTTCTTTCCGTGGCAGGTGAGTAGGTCATAGCACTCACCACGTGCCTGATACAGTTGATCGTCTACTGCGAGGGGGCATCCCGTGTGACCTTTTTCTGTTTCGCTGTCATGATGACGGATATTTTCCGAAAAGTGTTGATTTTTTTTTATCCCCACCCATTCTTCCCCCCTCTCTCTCTCTCTCTCTCTCTCTCTCTCTCTCTCTCTCTCTCTCTCTCTGTGTCTCTCTGTCTCTGTCTCTCATCATTGACCTCAATTGTCCATTATGGTCTGAAAGGCAAGAAAATGAGGTGCATTTTGTTCTCTGTTGCCCAGCACTTACACATACACGTGAAACGTTAATTAGCCCCAATGTTATAGACATCCTTTATTATTGAAACTGAGTCTGTTTCAGTCATCGACAATACCTGAAAACAAATGTAATCTGTCTTTGTTCTTCTTCTTAAATTAAAAGGTGTTGTGACTGATTGAAATGGACATGAATACTTTTCATATCATTGTCAGTTTCAGTTTGAATCTGCCACATATTTTCATTCGGTTAAGTGTTCACATTCTCCTGATGATGGGATGAGGCCTAATATGAGTAAAGTATCTTGAGGCTTGAGTCTGATCGTTGACACAGGTATTCATAGTATTCACATTTATTTTGAAAGTTCATAGACCCATTTTCAGTCTGTCTGCACCTGGCGATTGGCAGGTAGTCCAGCACTACAACTTCAGTGCGGACGAACATGCGTCCATGAACCCGAGGTCTCGCTCGTGTGCAGTGAGCTCTATTCTCGGTCTGTGGAGATTCCAGTAGGACTCTAGGTAGTGTGCTGGCTTGGGTGGTGGTGGCTAACAAAAACCGCTTTCAGCTCCCTTTGGTGGAAATCACCCGAAGATCCATGTCTGGAGGCCTTTACAACGACGCAACTTGTCAATGAAGTTTTCTCTTCGTGATCAAATGCCAACATACTAAAGTCCACCAGAGAATGTCCATTAGTAAAAGAAACATACAGACTAGCGTGCTGGGTGAGAGTTGTGGTAAAAAAAAAAAAACAGACAAAAAGAAAAAAAAAAAAAAGGATGGAGGCCCTACCTGGAAAGAAAAAAAAAGTGAAAGTATGGGGAAACAAATTGGAGGTTAGAGGATCACAAAAAAAAAAGAATGTTTGTTTGTGTGCTACAAAACGTAACGACTTACTGACAACAAAACAATTCGCTGGCAACTTAAAAGAAAAACCGACAGCCAGAAGTAGGCCAGTGAAAGCCTCTCTGAGGAAGCTGGCGCCCCGATGAAAGTAGAGAACTTCACATACCTAGGCAGCTCCATCAACAAACGCCAATGACCTCGACCACGAACTGAAGCGTCGTTTTGGGAAGGCAACATCAGCATTCAATCAGCTGAACAAAATCTGGAAATTCTGAAATCGAACTGAAATTTATAACTCCAGTGTGATTTTAACGTTGTTATATGGCTGTGAAACCTGGCAGCTGAAGACCACCCAGAAGAAGAAACTCGACGCTTTTGACACTAAGTGCCTACGTAAGATCTTGGGCATCAAATAGGTCAGACTTTATACCAAATGAAGACGTCAGGGAGAGGTCCAAACAGCTTCCCGTGTCAATATCGTCTGCAGACGGCGCCTCCACTGCTGGGTCATGTCTTGAGATGACCCTCTTCAAGACCTGTAAACCAGGCCATTAAATGGACCCCAGCAGGCCAGAGAAAAAGAGGACGACCCAGGATGAGCTGGCGACAGACAGTAGAGACCTCAGACTCGTTGACAGAGGATGGAGTGACACTAGCAAACTGGCTGAGGACCGTGCACAGTGGAGCGCCTTGACTGCCTCATGCGTTGCAAGACGCGGGAGCATCTAAGTCTAAGTAAGACAGCCAGAGTTTCTTGTGCTATCAAATAAAACACTGATATATGTATATATACTACACTCTTCCCAGGTTTCGGTACAAAAAATCATCACGCAAAAAAAAAAAAAGGCTAATTGATACAGTCACTTTGGGCGGGACGACTCAAGAGAAATACACCTGAAAGCGCTGTTGGGATCGACAGAAGTACTGTCCTGACCTGCCGAACCAACCAGCTGGGAGCAATCCTGCACCACCCTTGGAAGCCTGCGCTGTGTTCACAGAGAGTGCAGCACGCACAGGACATTCCATTAAGACGTCAGGGGACATAACTGCTCCCCGGCAGATGCCATTGTGTAATGGCCACCCGATGTGAACCGACAGAACCTCCACGGGAGCGTTCCCATGGGTGTACCAGCCCATATTTCACGACTGCAGCGCCCCAGTAAAGAACGTCACTGTCACGTAACTGCCGTGTGCATCCCGCAGCCTCACTTGTTACTGTTCCGCTGACAGGTGAAGAAGACACGACGATGATTTTTACTAACAGACTGGGAGCAAAGCTGACGAGAACGAAGAGGAAGTCGAAACGGGGAAGGACGAAACGGAACCTACCCTACCCAGGGCAGTCAGACAGCCGTTTGTTGCGGCATCAACCGACCCAGCTGGTTTAAAAGTATTAAAAAAAAATTATTAGCACCCGATTTTATGTATGATATGTAATTTGTGTTTTATTGATTCAAAGAAAACGATCAATATTTTTATTTGCACATTAGGCAGTTGCACGGTTAGAAAATGACCGATCCCTCTCATTTTCATCCTGTTAATCAATTTCCATTTGCTTCGCACGAAACTATGCCGAAGCTTCAATTTACCTTCATGCCCCTGCATATGATTTACAACGCGTTTGGGTCAAATGGTCACAAACACGCTAGTTGTTAGGTCAAGGCCGTTATGGAGTGGTCATTAGTTAGTTTGACACCCCCCCCCCCCCCCTGTCCAGCTAGGTGTCAGGGTCCAGAAAGTGCCATGGTAACAGCTGTGACCGTTTTATCATAACACATATGATTGTGGTCAACCTGATTTTCCGGTCTGTTTTCACCTCTCCTCTCTCCCCGTTGGGAAGTCGTTGGCTCTTTCAATAATTATCATCTGTATCCCAGCTTTCTGAAAAGGTCGTGCTGGTATTTTTCTCTTTTCTGTCACAAGTCTGACTCTTCTTCTTCTTCTTCTTCTTCTTTCTTCTTTCTTCTTCTTTCTTCTTTTTCTTCTTTCTTTCTTTCTTTCTTTTCTTTCTTCTTCTTTCTTCTCTCCTCCTCCTCCTCCTCCTCCTCTCTCTCTCTCTCTCTCTCTCTCTCTCTCTCTCTCTCTCTCTCTCTCTCTCTGCTAGCTTCACTGCCATCTGTTTTTCTGCCTTTTTGATCCATTCACGGTGTCTTTGTTCTAAAAAGATATTCCTACATTTTTTTTTTCTGTTGGAGAATTTACAACACGGCGGCTTTGTTGATGTTATTGTCGTTGTTGTTGTCGCTGTTGTGGTGGTAATCTGGCGTTCCGTTCTGCAGTGTCCATTTGCCCCAACGGATGGCATTTGTGTGCATCTGCCCATATGGATATGTATATATTTTCAATGCACTTGCCCATAAGGATGGCCTTGTCATGTCTTTGTCCTAAAGGACAGCCTGTGATATATCTACCCAAAGGGATGGCCTTTTTCTTCTATACTATATTTGCTCTAACGGACAGCATTTTGATGCGTTTGCCTAAGTGGATGGCCAATGTATGTGTTAGCCCTGTCAGACATCCTTTTAAAAAAAAAAAATGCATTTGCCCAAATGGGATGACGTTTTTATGTGTTTTGCCCCAGCGGATAGACTTTTTTTAAAAATGTATTTTTTCATGTGGATGGCCTTTTCTATGTATTTGCCCGAGCAGATAAGCCTTTTTTTTTTTATACATTTGCCCATATGGATGGCATTTTCCATGCGTTTTGTCGTTCTCTCTCTGTTGTTTG
>JADBJO010006722.1:12500-22500 GCA_016801955.1 Conus betulinus | reverse complement strand
CTTCCCGCCTCCACCCCTCCGAAGTCGTTTGCCCCTATTGTGCTAGTTCTATTCCTGGTATAGTATTCCTTAGAACAACGCAGGCGCTAGCGGGTATCCCTGGCGTAGGCCCTCTCCCCGGGCCAGTTCCCGTGGGAGTCATTCGTCACGTATAGCTCTTGGCGCACATGTCCTCCTACCTGGGAGCACGAAGGGGACTGTTTACCAGGAGAGGAATGGGGGGTGGGGTGGAGTGGAGGGTGGGGGAGGGTGAGAGGGGAGGGGGCGTCCCCCCCCCCCCCCCCCCCGACGTCATGGCTAGACTTTGATCGTGCGGCTCTTGTTCACGCTATGCACTTTCTTGGGGTGGGGGTGGGGGTGGGTGGTAAAGGGGGCGGGGTGGGGGGGGGGGGGTGTCCCCGGGTTGAATGTCTTGAGGAGGACTCGTTACAGCGCCACCTGATCTCTCTCTCTCTCTGTCTTTGTCTGTCTGTCTGTCTGTCAGTTCGTCTCTCTCCCCGGGTCTCTGTCTGTCTGTCTCTCAACCTGTCTGCTTGTCTGCCCCCCCCCCTCCCCCCTCTCTCTCTGTGTCTCTGTCCCTTTCCGTCTCATGTGTCTCTGTTCTCTGTCTCTGTCTCTCCTCTCTCTTCTTCTTCTTCTTCTTCTTCTCTCTCTCTCCTTCTCTCTTTCTCTTTCTCTCTCCCCTCTCTCTCTCTCGCTTCTCTCTGTCTCTATCTCTCCTTCTCTGCCCCCCCCCCCCCCCCCCCCCCCCGCCTTCACTTCCCTCCCTCACTCCCTGTCCTGTAAGATCATCGCCATATGGTCTGGGATTGTTTTCAATCGTTTGTCAGAGCAGGACGTATTCGTGGCTAAGCTTCCATATGTGTAGGCCGTTGTGACGTGCATCGGTTGTGTGTACGTCATTGACCATCTGTGACCTGCTGGGTTCGGATGTCCTGAGGTAGCTCGCCGGAATAATGCCGTGGTCGCAGTGCGGACATTGCTGAGAGTTTCAGCCTCGCTGGTTCTCCCCTCCCCCCAGTCTTCCTACCCCCCCCCAAAAAAAAAAAAAAAAAAAAAAAAAAAAAAATCCCCCCTCCCCCCCACCAAACAACAACAACAACATGCAACAACAAAACAACAACCCCAGACCAGCACCACCATCACCACACTGCCACCACCATCATTACCACCACCACCACCCTCCCCCCCAAAAAAAAAAAAAAAAAAACCCCCCCCCCCCCACCACACACACACACACACACACACCACACACACACACACACACACACACACACACACACACACACACACACACACACACACACACACACACACACACACACACAAATCTTTTCCGCCGGGTGTCGTTCTAGCGGGTTTTTGTATCTCCCCTCGCCGGCTTTCACACACACATACATTTCCTCCTCCACTCTCCTGGGGGAGACTTATCCCCCCCCCCCCCCCCCCCCTTCCGCAGTCGTATTACTGTTTGGTGGACGTTGAACTCGAATGGAGCCAGCTAACGTGACAGGTTAATCCTGACCGTTTCTCTGCCAATCGTAAGGCATTTTAAAGAATATGGCGAGTTATGTCACCAATCCCCACGTATGTAGTAACATTTCCCACCCCCCCCCCCCCCCCCCCCCCCCCCCCCCCCCCCCCCCCAAAAAAGACAGAGATGAACACAAAAGACGGAATTCAAACAATCCAGATTCAAGTCAGCTTTTTTTTCCATTTGAAATCCGTGGCTTCTTTGTCTTTAAGCGCTGTTGTTGTTGTTGTTGTTGTTGTTGTTTGTCCTTCGCGGGTGAAGATGACCACGGCTTCTGCTGGGTGGGTGGTGGTGGTGGTGGTGGTGGTGTGTATGTATGAAAATGGCTGATCAGGCCGATCCTCGCATTGAATAGTCTGTTGCCGTGTGGACAGGGCAGACTTGAGAGGTGAGCCAGACTGAAAGGTGGTGTTTGCTCTCTCTCTCTCTCTCTCTCTCTCTCTCTCTCCTCTCTCTCTCTCTCTCTCTCTCTCTCTTCCCCCAAACAGTGGGAAAGACTACAACTTTGGATTCTCTCTTGAGGGCACATAAGACCGTATGGCGGAAAGCTTGGCTGTGTCTGGAGTGGCACTGTCTTCATCTGTCCGTGGGCAGGGGTGTGGTTGGGTCTGTGGGGTGTGCTCGACAGCTGGAGGGTGGTGTTTTTTTCGCCGGTGGGTCCTGCAGTCATGAAATACGGGCTGGTACACCCATGGGGATGCTACTTTAAGGCTGTTATGAGTTGCATCCTGTAGTCTGATTTACCTCTGTTCAGGAGCAGTTATGTCCCTTGATATCTTAATGGAGTGTCCTGCGCGTGCCTGTACCCATCGTCAACACAGCGCAGGCCTCCAAGGGTGGTACAGGAGGTGAAAACAGTGCTTCTCTGGGTCCTTCCCCAGCACCTTCGGTGTTTCTTTTTTCTGTTGAAGATAACACCTGTCTTTCCGTTGCAGATAGAGTTACCTTTTCTCGGTTTATGGGTCAAATGAATAGATCTAGAGCGTCAGATATATCTATTTGAAGCGCACACCAGGACAACTATCCGGATACCTACTGTCCACATTACAGGCGCACCGTGTTACACCCATTTTCTTTCTCTCTGGCTGAAATGTTGATCTGGCTAAAGGGGCAGTATTCCTTCGTTGCGTGCTGTGCCATGAAAAAGGCGGGGTCACTCCCACTGAGCGTGAGCTTTAACACAGATTACCCCCCTTGCAGATTTCCCAACATCGTCTTATTGTATTAAGCCACGGTTAAGATAAGATAAGAAAAACGTTTCTACCCTCCAAAAAGAAGAAAATGTACGTCAGGTGCAACTGTGATCACTCAAGCATGAAAGAGCAGAACAACAAAAATGTATGAAATCAGTAACAAACATATTTATTACATACAAGTGATAAAGATGTCACAAAAGGTTTTAACATTTATTCGCACATCATATTGTCAGGGTACCTCTAAATTATATAAATATATATATTATACTAATTATATTATATTATATTATATTATATATATATTATACAGCTCCTATGATTACTAACTTTGAGAATAGAACTAAAAGTTTAAAAAGGAAAGCAAAGCACTGACCTTCATGCAGTAATACCGACCTCCTTCCCTTCTCTCTCTCTCTCTCTCTCTCTCTCACACACACACACACACACACACACACACACACACACACACACACACACACACACACACACACACAGAATATGCACGCGCGCATACATACACACACCGACACGCAAAAACACACACATGCGCGTGCGCACGTACAAACATACACACAACACACACACATGTACGCGTGCACACACACACACATGTACACACACACACACACACACACACACACACACACACACACACACACACACACACACACACACAACGTACCCGCACCTCTCCCACCACTCCCTTTCAATTACACACACACACATATCCCCTCTTACCTCCCTTTCCACACACACACACACACACACACACACACACACACACAAATGCATGGACACATGCGCCCCCACCACCCTCCACCCTCCCTCCCCCCCCCCTTCCACACACACACGGTGACACACTAGGGAGATCATTATTTCATGTTTTTACACATAAGCACTGGGATACACTTTCATACTGAGTGAGACTCCCAAACCAGCACGTACATAGAACAGGATTTGTAAGGATTCGTTGCAGCAGTGGTAAGAAGTGTGTGTGCGATCTTTGAATTGACTCCATTTGTCTGTTTCTGGAAGCAATGCGATTATATGTTTCTGGATCGACATGTTTATGACTAATTTTAACATTTCCGTCAAAATTTCTTGTCTAAAAAACCGTATCTAGATATTTTTGTTATTTGTCCAGCCTGTTTTTTTTTCCCCCAAAACCATGAGCCTGAAAGAGTAATGTGCTTTTTGTCCTCTCAGAATTATAGCACTCAGTAACCCGCTGTGTTGGAGAGAGTCAGTCCACTTCTGACCTAGAAACAGCCTCGATGAGACCGCAGTGAATCCTTCCGAGAAACGCCTTAGTTATTACTTCCTCCCCTTTCAAAGCTGTATAGGAAAAAAAACTCACACGTTTTTCTCTTTGTCTACATTAGATTATCTCGCAGTTGTGAGACTCTCTCTCTCTCTCTCTCTCTCTCTCTCTCTCTCTCTCTCTCTCTCTCTCTCTCTCTCTCTCTCTCTCTCTCCAGGACCATCTTCTTAGAGGATTTCTGATGGTCTTTCTAGAGAGGTTTCGCTGTACTTAACGCACGGTTCTTGAAAGGAGTTGGAGGCAGTGGCCTCGTTCAGTGGCCTCGGTCACTGTGTGGTCCTTGAGCACCAAGGAGGATGTGATGACAAAGTGGCACTACAGACTTTCTCTTTGGATCAAACAGGTCTGTATCCCCCCACCTTCTCCGTGACACATAGAAAAACATCAGTCCCGCCCACCCTCTTCTCCCACAAAGAGAGAAACTGTCTTCTCCTCTCTCCCCTCCAACAGAGAAAATTGCCGCCCCCCAACCCCTTTTTCAAACTTCTTCTGATTAAGAAATTGCTTTCTTCAACCGTCCATTTTTTCTACACCCATCCTTCTTCCAACAGAAAATCTCTCTCTCTCTCTCTCTCTCTCCATCTCTCTCTCTCTCTCTCTCTCTCTCTCTCTCTCTCTCTCTCTCTCTCTCTCATCCCATCAGAATAGAGATATCGTACTCCCCACTCTCTTGCTGTGCCCTCCAGCAGAGGTTTTGTCCCCATGTCTAGCCACCACCTCTCTCTATAGCGGAGACATTGTCCTATACATCCTTTTTTCCCCTTCCTTCCAATACAGAAATTACCCTCTACGTGCCTTCACCTTTCCCTCCAATACAGAAATTACCCTCTACGTCCACTTACCCCCTCCACTACAGAAATTACCCTCTACGTTATTAACCTTTCCCTCCAATACAGAAATTACCCTCTACGGCAATTCACCTTTCCCTCTAATACAGACATTACCCTCTACGGCAATTCACCTTTCCCCTCCAATACAGATATTACCCTTTACCTCAATTCACCTCTCCCCCCAATACAGAAATTACCCTCTACGTCACTTTACCTTTCCCTCCAATACAGACATTACCCTCTACGTCACTTTACCTTTCCCTCCAATACATAAATTACCCTCTACGTCACTTCACTTTACCTTTTCCTCCAATATGCAAATTATCCTCCACGTGCCTTCACTTTTCCCTCCGATAAAGAAATTTACTTCTCTACGTGCGTTCCCCCTTTCCTCTAATTCAGAAATTTCCCTATACGTCCCTTTCGACTTTCCTCTTCTAAAAATTCCCCCCGTACGTCTCTTTCCCTTCCTCATGTACAGAAATTCCCCTAAAGTATCCCCCCCCCCCCCCCTTTTCTCTAATCCAGAAATTTCACTTATACGTACCTTCCCTTTTCCTCTTAATACAGAAATTCCACTTACATTTTTTTCTCCCCCCCCCCCCCTTCCTCTGATACAGACCCCCTTTCTGTGTAATAAAGAAATTTCCCTATACGTCCCTCTCCTCTTTCCTGTAGTACAGAAAGTCCCTTATACGTTCCTTCTTCTTTTCCTCTAATACAGAAAATCCCCAATACGCCTGTTGCCCCCTTCTCTCTGATCCATAATCCCCCTATATGTCTGTTCCCCTTTCTTTCTAATACAGAAAATCCCTTATACGTTCCTTCCAACTTACCTTTGTTACAGAAATTCCCCAATACGTCCCGTTTCCCTTTCCTCTAATACAGAAATTCCCCATATACGCCGCCCCCCCCCCCCCCCCACTTACTCTAATACAGAAATTCCCCTATTTGTCCCTCCCCCTTTTCCTCTAATACAGAATTCACCTATACGTCCTTTTCTTCCCCCCTTTTCTCTAATACAGAAATTCCCTTATACGTCCCTTCTCCCTTTCTTCTAATACAGAAATACTCCAGTTTGTCCCTTCCCCTTTCCCTTCCCTCTAATACAGAAATTCCCCTATACGTCCTTTTCCCCTTTCCTCTAATCCAGAAATTCCCCTGTACGTCCCTTCTCCCCTTACGTCTAATACAGAAATTCCCCTATACGTCCTTTTCCCCCTTTCGTCTAATCCAGAAATTCCCCTCTATACGTCCCTTTCCTCCTTTCTTCTTATCCAGAAATTCCCCTATACGTCCCTTCCCCCTTTCCTCTAACTCAGAAATTCCCCTATACGTCCCTTCCCCTTCCCTCTAATACAGAAATTCCCCTATACGTCCCTTTTCCCCTTTCGTCTAATCCAGAAATTCCCCTATACGTCCCTTCCACCCTTTCCTCTAATCCAGAAATGACCCCCTTACGTCCCTTTCCACTTTACCCTAATACATAAATTTCCCTATACGTCTTTTCCTCATTTTTTTTTTCAAACAGGAATTGCCCTATACATTCCCTCCCCCTTTACTCTGATACAGAAATTCGCCTATACGGTCCTTCCATCTTTCTTCTAATACAGAAATTCGCCTATACGGTACTTCCATCTTTCTTCTAATACAGAAATTCGTCTATACGGTCCTTCCATCTTTCTTCTAACACAGAAAATCGCCTCTGCGTCCCTTCCTTTTTCTTCTAATACAGAAATTCGCCTATACATTCCTTCCCCTTTCCTCTAATACAGAAATTCGCCTATACATTCCTTCCCCTTTCCTCTAATACAGAAATCGCCTATACATTCCTGCCCCCTTTCCTCTAATACAGAAATTCGCCTATACATTCCTTCCCCCTTTCCTCTAATACAGAAATTTGCCTATACATTCCTTCTTCCTTTCCTCTAATACAGAAATTCCCCTCCACGTCCCTTTGGATACATCGTGATTTGCCCCTTTTCGCCCTGTTCCATTTTGCCCCGGTGTCATTTTGCCCCATGCCATTTGGCTCCGCCTGTGTTTGGGATGTTGTTTGGCACGGTATGATCCATCCCGATAAATGAATGCAGCATTCAGGTGACTGTTTTGTGACGGAAATTCATTTCTCTTGTGGCATGAGACGCATAAGACATGCAATGCACGTGGGTGGGCGCGTATGCACGTACACACACACACACACACACACACACACACACACACACACACACACACACACACACACACACACACACACACACACACACACACATATGGTCAGTGAGACGTATGTATGCATGTACCCATACTCACTCAGATGAATGCATGCCTGCATACGCGCTCGCGCACGAACACACACACACACACACACACACACACACACACACACACACACACACACACACACACCACACACACACACACACACGTAGACAGACTGACAAATACAGACGCAGAGAGAGAGAGAGAGAGAGAGAGAGAGAGAGAGAGAGAGAGGAGAGAGAGAGAGAGAGAGAGAGAGAGAGAGCACAGTGCATGCATCAATGTCGGTGTGGCATCTTGAATATTATAGCTCATGACACGCATCCATTACGTTTTGTTTGGTTGTTGTTGTTGTTGTTGTCGTTGTTGTTGTTGTTGTTGTTGTTGAACATATTGAATGAACCTGAAATGTCAATCCGCGAACAGACAGAAATTGCCCTCCATGTTGTGTTTGAATCACCCAAACATCTATCATTCGTTATGCGCGTAGAACTGACAGTATATGTTATGATGATGAAACTGAAGTTGACATTGCATTGATTGAATGTGACAAACTACGGAAAACTATCACTTGAGAGATTGATTGGCAAACGGTCTCTTCTCTCTGTCTCTGTCTCTGTCTGTCTGTCTGTCTGTCTGTCTGTCTGTCTGTCTCTCTCTCTCTCTCTCTCTCTCTCCTCCTCCTCTCCCCCCGGTGCGCGCGCTTGTGTGTGTGTGTGTGTGTGTGTGTGTGTGTGTGTGTGTGTGTGGTGTGTGTGTGTGTGTGTGTGTGTAAGGAAGGGGTAAGGGGTAATGCCGGTATTATTGCACCTATGGGATTATTTGATTTTAATTTTCCTTTTCAAACCGTTGATTCTATCATTAAAGTTAGTAATCTTGAGAGCTTTACATTTTAGAGGAAGTGTGTGATAGACATGTGTATGATTGTCAAACCTATCGCAATGTTTTTATTATTGTCAAGAGATCAACGGGCTTTGTACACACACACACCACACACACACACACACACACACACACACACACACACACACACACACACACACATATCTATATATATATATATATATATATACATGTATATATATATATATACTTTTTTTTTCCCACTACTTAATTGTTCAGCATTATTATATATATATATATATATATATATATATATAAATGGCAAATTCTGTCTGTGGTGTGTGTACGCTATAGACTCAAAAACGGCTCAACCGATTGTAATGAAATTTGGCAGGTACGTCTGTTGTGACCCGAGGATGGTTTTGGGCTAATGTCTAAAAAAATAAAACCGTTAAAAAGCTGTTATAACGGTTTCAAAGACATCTGTTTCCTCTGCTTTTCATCAAATAGCCGTTGTGACATTGCACAGGTACAGGGCTACTTCTCGAAAAATTATAACCGTTATTTGGCAGTTTAAAAAAACGTTATTTATAACAGTTAAAAACCGCTAAAAACACTAAATCCTATAAGAAAAAAACTGTTTCAAGCCCGATCTTCTTGAAATTCGGCAGGTACGTCTATTGTGACCCGAGGATGGTTTGGGGCTAATCTCTAAAAACATAAAACCGTTAAAAAACCGTTAAAAGCTGTTACAACGATTTCAAGACATCTTTTTTCCTCTGCTTTTCATCAAATAGCCGTTGTGACATTACACACAGGTGCAGGGCTGCTTCTCGAAAATTAGAACTGTTATTTGGATGTTAAAAAGATGTTTATTTATAACAGTTAAAAAAACCGTTAAAAACACCAAACCCCTGTAAAAACTGTTTAAAAACCTGATCTTCTGAGGTTGGCGGCCACGAGGGTTATCGGATCGCCAACAAACTTGACACATAAACCTACAGAAACATCCAGCGGGTAACATACGGTCATTAGATAGTCATTACGACCATTCAAATTGACCGTTTTAAAAACCGTTCTTTTTCAAATTTAGGCTGCTCTGATAAAATTCGGTATACATGTGCAGTTTTTAAACGGCAAAAAAATGATATACAACTTTTTACCAACTGAAATTTAAAATTGACCGTTAAAAACGTTATGTTATAAATTTAGAATATATTTGAAGAAATTCGATATACATGTGCAGTTTTAAACACTAAACAATGATATACAATTTAAAGATCCGAAGTTTAACATTGACCGTTAAAAACCGTTATTTTTTAAATTTTGAAATTTATAACGCTCTTGATAACATTCCGTATGCATGTACAGTTTTTAAGCGCGCTGAACAATGTTATGGAAATTTTTTGAACCAAAACTAACATTGACGCAACATGGATGGAACAGGGTAGGGGATGAAAAGGGAAGAATGATAGAGGGGCCAGAAAAATGATTGTACCGTGCAAAGCCTGATACACTATTTTTACATTAGACACAGACACGTTGATTAACTCAAGCAAAACCTAAATGAACTACTTATACACAAAGTCTATTCCTACAAAATTAAAGGCAGTCAGAAGAATGGAAATGGGAACAGTGAGTGCAAGCGGAAAAAAATCGAGCGAGAGAAGCATCTCGATGTGCTAGGGAAGATCCAGAGGAAAGGGGCCAGAGGCAGGCGGAAAATCGAGCGAGAGACACATCTCGGCGTACTAGGGAAGATCTAGAGGAAAGGAACCAGAGACAGGAAGCAGACCGTGTCCGGACTGCATCTCAGCGTGCCCGGAGAGAACCACATGAGACGCAAGTAAGGCAGCAAGCAAACAGGAGATCACGAGCCAAATACTGATGCTGCAAAGAACATTGCGTGGCTAAAAGCAGCCTTTTCCTACGAGCACGCCGAACCAGAACTTAACATTGACCGTTAAAAACCGTCATTTTTTAAATTTACAAACCGTTTGTTTGGTTAATAAAA
>JADBJO010006722.1:0-5000 GCA_016801955.1 Conus betulinus | reverse complement strand
CCAGTCTTCCCAACTGAGTCCGCAGCAACTCAACTCTGGGTAGGAGCCGGTCGGGGGCAGAAAAACCCACATGACTTCTGATGGGATTCGAACCCACGACCTCCCAGCCGGGAGTCCGCGACGCTAAACCACTTCGCCACGGCGCCCTCCCTCCTCCCCACACACGTGCGTGCACGAGTGCATGAATGCGTGCGTGCGTGCGCGCGTGCGTTTGTGTGTGTGTGTGTGTGTGTGTGTGTGTGTGTGTGTGTGTGTGTGTGTGTGTGGCTACGTATTCGAATTCTGGAAACTTTCCCATGATATGTATAGAGAGAGAGAGAGGTCAGAGATCACCCATCGGTAGAATGCTCTTCATTTCAAGGCGAAAACCAAAATCCAGACCTCAGCCCAAGCGGAACAATACCCCATAGTTGTAAGGATCTGTGTTGATGACATCACTCACAACGTATGAATACACGAACCCGCCACCCCCACCCACCCACCCACCCACCCATCCACATGACGTCAGTATTTAGGTCGTATTACTCAACTGTGAGCCTGGGGCCGGAATAGCTCAGTGGTAGAGCGCCGGACTCGTAATCTTGGGGTTGCCTTTGGTATGGATTACAGGGAGTGTCCGCAGGAGTATCAGCCTGCGTACACACACACCAAACACACACACACACACACACACAAACACACACACACACACAAAAACAAAACTGTGAGTCTATGTGAGTCTATCTTTGCGCCAGCTGGGCCATCGCATGTGGACGTTCATTTCAATCTGTATGGATGGGATCCACCGAGGATGTTTCTAGATTCTCTTTAAAGAGAAGAAGAAGAAGAAAAGAAAAAGAAGAACGGAGGGAGGGAGAGAGTGGGTGAAAAGGGTGGCGGCCCTGTAGGAGGGGGTTGGAACCGGGAGGTGGGAGGTGAGAAGGGAGACAATCAACTTTCAGACACACGACATACCGACAGACCGACAGACAGACAGCAGACCGCGAAACCTGACAGCCCGTATGTATAGACATCGTTGGGCAGGGCATGCATGAGGGACGAAGCCGGCAGAAAGTAAGGTGTCCCACCCTCGACCTCACTAAGCCGTCTCAGCCTGAGCCGCGCACACACACACTACCACCACACACCACACACACACACACACACCCCACCTCACCACCACCACCACCAACAACAACAGAGGGGAGGTGCCCCATCCGATGGCAAACCACCTTCTCTGCTACAAGACCCCGGAAAGGGGGGGGGGGGTGGGCGGAGGTGTGGGTGGTTGGGTACGATGAAGGGGGTCGGAAGGAAGGAAGTGTAGGGGTGGAAGGTAGCAGAGAGCAGAGAGATAGACTATAGAGAGAGAGGAGAGAGATAGAGAGAAGATATAACAGTGAAAGAGAGAGCGCGAGAAGGAGAGATATAAGAGAGATGATGAGATATACAAGATGAGAGAAGCATAGATATAGCAGACGAGAGTAGATTTAGCTATATAAATAGATTTTTATCTGATATCTAGCAATATAGGAGCATGATAGAGAGACAGTAGAATATCCGAGAGACACTCTCGAGTAAGATGCGACAGAGAGAGAGGGATCTAGAGAAGCGGAGCGAGATAGGAGAGATAGACAGTTAGAGGGAGGAGAAGGTGACCAGAGGTGATGTATGACTTGAGAGTGATAGGTACAGGAGAGATTGAGAGGAATAGAGAGATACAACACAGAGATAAAAATATATAGAGGGTTAATGACAGATACAGACATAGCAATATACGATATCTAGGCAGCTATAGTAGCTTATCTGTTCCTATATCTTCTGATACTCTCCTTCTCTACTCTCTATATCGTCGCTATCACTATCTCTTTTCTATGTCAATCCTAATCAACATCGTTTCTTTCTTCTTTTTAGGTCCCACCACACCCTCTTCTTCTTTTTTATTCCCGCTCTCACATCATTCTCATACCTGTGCCGCCGGCACCCACTGTGGCCGGTCTTCAACATCTTTCACCATCTACCCTCGTCCTCACGCCCCCTCATTTTTTTCCATTTTCTTTTTTTTTTTTTGTTTGTTTTTTTTTTTTGTTTTTTTTTTTTTTTTTTTTTTTTTTTTTTTTTTTTTTTTTTTTTTTTTTTTTTTTTTTTTTTTTTTTTTTCTTTTTTTTTTTTTTCCTCTTTTTCTTTTTTTTTTTTTTTTTTCTAATCACGAAGGGGGGGCCATCCGCCTTATGGCCACACGGTCCCAAAGTACGAAGAAATCCGACTGGAGCGTGGTAGAAGGATGTGGTTTGGGAGGGAGGGTGGTGTGGTGGGAGAGGTGGGGATGGGAGGGGGTGGATGAAGTAGGGAAGAGGAGATTGGATAGGGTGTGGTAGTTGGGGTTGGGTGGGGGTGGTGTACGGAGAGGGGTCGGGGGGGTGGGGGTTGGGGGTGGGGTGGTGGTAGGGGTAGTTGCAGATGTTGTGGGGTGTGTAAAAAAAAAAAAACAGAAACAAAACCCACGAGTCGCGGTATGGGCATAGATTGGTGAGTTGTGGCGAGGTAGTGGGTGTTTGGCCGTTGGTTGTCCCTCTCCCCATCTCTCCCCTCCTCCTCCTCGCCCTCCCTCCCTCCTTCCGCCTCCTCCCCTCCTCCTCCTCCCGGAAACAACGCGGTACAGCTTTTCGGTTCCGGTTTTGCCCATAGGCAAAAATGTCACACACACCACACACACACACACACACCCCACAACACACACACCCACACACACACACACACACACAACCACACACACACACACACACGCTCTCTCTCTCTCTCATCTCACAAACCCACGCCACACCCACCACACACACACACACCACACACACAGACCACAACCCACACACACACACGTGCACACGTACACTACAACGACAGACAGACAGACATACAGGACATACAACAGACAGACACACCCACACCACACACACACCACACACACACACACATCACACACACGACACGTACACAACAGACTACGACCGAACAGACAGCAACACACACACACACCCCCACACCCCACACCCACACACCACACACACAACACACATCAATTTGCATCGACGGCCACCTGCCTGTTTTACACTGGTCACAGATTGTATTGTTTTTGTGACCCACATGTTCCATGGATGCCGGCTTGCTGTTTTTTTATAGTCCACAGTCGGGTACCCCTTCTTGACCCCAGTTCATTAAAAACACAAAAACAAAACAACAACAAACAAACAAACACACAAAAAAACCCCACCCCCCAAAAAAACCCCAAAAACCCCACTAATACTCACGACTTTGCTGATGTTCAAAAGAAACCCTTAAAGGTCGAGTCAAATCTTGTAAGGAAAAAAAAGTGAGACGACGACTTGGTTTGTTTGTCCAGTAAGAGAGAGTGCACAAGATTCATGTTTTTGCTTTTTTGATGTAGGCGAACAGTTTACCTTAATGTTTGTTTGTTTACATTGTTGCGATAGATGTTAGTTTATGCAGGAGTGGCAGTGGTGTGTGTCTATACAAACGTTGCAGCTATGCCGCTGTGATGCATATACTGCATTGATCTCCTGTAATTGTACAGAGTGCACATCTCTTCTTTATGGTATAGTGGTACTGATGTTCTTTTTTTATACAAGTACCAATGGAATGTTTATTTGATGCAAAATGATTGTCGTAAGTGTGTTTTAAATACAATAGGATGGGGGTCAAGTTTTTTTTTTTTTTTTTTTTTTTTTTTTAAATGTTGAGTGCCTTGAGTTTTAGGAGGCCCATTATGGTGTGGTTGCTGGTAGATATCTTTCATATTATTTTTTTTTTTTATCTTCTTTGCTTAGATCATGTCACTCCAACGAGCACATTGTTTTGCTTGCAATGTGCTTTGTGTTTCCCCTCATTTTACATTTACTATGATCCCTTTCATCGCCTTATCTCTTTGTCGGCCTGTCAACTGTCTGTCTGTCATATCTCTGTCTCGCGCTCTTTAGTGAGCTATAGCTCCCACGAGACATACAAGAAAAGATCACCACTAAAAAAGATCAGAGAAAACCTGAACCCAAAATCATTCAGAGCTGTCTGAAAGTTTTATTTCTTACTTTTTTTGGGGGGGCCCAGCCTTTTGTTTCCTTTTCCTTCCTGTCTTTTTCTTTTTGAGAGCATAATTTTTTTGAATGGACCTATCAAATGTTTTCTTCTCGTCTTCTCTTCTTTTTTTCCTCTTCCTTTTTTTCCGAATCTTGTGAATCCTCCTATCAATGTTTTCTTTCTTCTTCTTCTTCTCCTCTCTTCCTTCTCTTCTTTTATCTCTTCTTCTTCGTCTTCTTCTGCTTCTTCTTTCTGGTTCTTCTTCTCTTCTTCTTTTCTTCTTTCTTGTTCGTTCTTTCTTGTCTTCGTCGAGTCGTCGTCGCGTCCCTCCTCCTCCCCCGTTTTCCCCCCTTCCTCTTCTCATCTTCAATCTCACATCATCGATCACATGCATGCATCATCATCATCAATCATCAGCATCATCTCATCATCTTCTCTTCTTCTTTCTTCCTTCTTCTTTCTTCTGTCTTCTGGCCTCTTCAGGCACCCACGCCATCCCCATCGCACCCTGTCCATACCTGTGGTAACTTACTCCATTCCACTTTCTCTGGTTATTGCTCCCTTCCCTTGCAAATCATTACGCCCCCCCCCCCTGCGTCCTACCAGCTACATTCGGTCTCCATCTTTCGCATCCATAGATCGAGCAGGGGCAGGGGGAGCCCTCCACCGGCCCCTCCTCCTCCCGGCCTCCACCCCCCTCCTCTCTTTCTCTCTCTCTCTCTCCTGTCTTTTTCTGTCATGTCTGTCTGTCCTTCTCCTTTCTCTCGTTCTGTCTCTTCTGCTGTTCTCTCCTTCTCTCCGTCACCCCTCTCTTCTCGACGACTTCTTTTGTGTTTCCTCTCTCTGTCTGTCTCTTTCTCTCCTCACCCCCCCCTTCTCTCTCCTTTCTCTCCTCCCCTCATCTCCTCCCTTCTCCTCTCTCTTGCGAGCTT
>JADBJO010006721.1:123509-127902 GCA_016801955.1 Conus betulinus | reverse complement strand
CTCCTCCATTTGCCCTGCAGTCTTTCTTTTCTGGAACGCACCAGTAGACGTGCCACACAAACGCAGACTCTTCGATGTCCTTGGACTCAAGGTATGTCTCCCGTCTTTTTCTTTTTATTTTTTCTTTTTTTGTTTTTTTTAGTTCATTTAGCTTTTCACGAGACGGGGGCAGAAGACAGGTTCGAGGGAAGTAGGAAGGCTTTGAGCAAAGTTCTTCAGGGAAGAACCCCACCCCCTACCCCGACCCCCCTCCGAACTAGTGTTTAACCCTGAACGCCTTACATTCTTAGGGTCGGTTTTCGCATAACAGTGACATGACTACGCAATACTCTTCCGCGACAAAATTCTCCCCCCCCCCCCCCCCCCTGGCGCCCACCCCCCTCCCCATCCCCCCCTCCCCCCCTTTTTTCTCCTGGTAATGCCGGATTCGATTTGCAGCTTTTTGCGACGGCTGGTTGTGTCAAGGGGGTGCCCATGGGTAGACCGATGTCCTGCCCACATTGGCAAGCAATTTGCTTACATGCCAATCGCAGATTCAATGTCTTTTCCAAACTAATGCTGCTTTCTGGCACCTGTTTTGCAGATGTCCCGTGGTTCGAAACTAATGCTCCTTTCAGCATCTATTTTGCTGTCTAGCGCGGCTATGCATCCATAACTGATTCTGCGTCTAGAACGTATTTGATTAGCGCAGATGCCCGCGATTCCAAAGTGATACTGCGTCTAGAACTATTTGATTTGCGCAGATTGCCCGCGATTCCCAACTAATAATCCGTCTAGCACGTATTGATTAGCGCAGATGCGCGCAATTCCAAAGTGATACTGCGTCTGGCACCTGTTTGCCTGGAGCAGATGCCCGTGATTCCAAATTAATAATGCGTCTGAACGTAATTTGATTAGCGCAGATCCCCGATTACAAATTAATAAATGCGTCTAACTGTATTTGATTAGCGCAGATGCCCACAATTCCAAATTAATAATTCGTCTAGCACATGTTTAATTAGCGCAGATGCCCACGATTCCAATATTAATAATTCGTCCAGCACATGTTCAATTAGCGCAGATGCCCACGATTGCAAACGTGTGTTGCTTTCAGCGCCAGATAGCTCAGCAACAGACACCCACTGGTCCAGATAGCTCAGCAACAGACACCCATTGGTCCAGATAGCTCAACAACAGACACCCATTGGTCCAGATAGCTCAGCAACAGACACCCTTTTGTCCAGATAGCTCAGCAACAGACACCCATTGGTCCCCAGATAGCTCAGCAACAGTAACCCATTGGTCCAGATAGCTCAGCAACAGATACCCATTGGTCCAGATAGCTCAGCAACACACCCATTGGTCCAGATAGCTCAGCAACAGATACCCATTGGTCCAGACTAGTGCACTATCCGGCGCCAGCTATGACCAGCACAGAAACCCCATAACTGCACATTAATGCTGCATCTGATGTCAGTTTTCTTAGCACTTTTACCCGCGAATTGCAAACCGACGCTGTATGCACACGTGTTTGCAGCAAGGAAATACCTAGGAATCCAAACTGATGCAGCTTCTGAAACCGTATACTCATATCGTCATGATTCCAAATGGATGCTGTATTTGCACCGATATGCCACGCGTAGATGACCGTGACTCCGACCAAAGCTACTCACGGCACCAGATTGGCAGCAGCCATGATGTCTGAGGCTCAAAACTAACACTGCTTCCGGTACCAATTCGTACAGAACAGATCCCCGCTACTGTAATTAATGTTGCTGTCAGCTCCACTTGTCCTGGCACAGATGACTCAAATTCCGAACAAATGCTGCTCACGGCACCAGCGTGTCTGCCAGATGGGACCCAAATTTTGAACCGATACTGCTTACGTCGCCAGTTTTCCTGAAAACAGATGACCCAAATTGCGAACCAACACTGCTCATGGCACCAGTTTTCCCTGGCAACAGATGACCCAAAGTCCAGACCAATACTGCGTACGTCTCCAGGCTGCCTGGCAAACAGATGACCCGAATTTCTGATTAATTGTGGGTAGGTGACCAGTTTGTCTTGCCATAGATACCCAAATTCCAGCCAATACTAAATTACATCTCCAGTTACCCTGGCGACATGTGATCCACGTTATAAACCAATATGTTCATGGCACCGGCGCGCCTGGCACAGGTGACCCAAATTAAAACCAGTATTGCTCAGTGCAGCAGTTTGCCTGGCTCAGAAGCATTGTAAACTCCAGTTGCATGCTGCCTCCAGCACTAACTTGTTAGCGTAGATGCCCATCATTCCGAAGTAATGACACCTTAAACCACACCGGCGGGAGAGCTCACTCACGCCGGCTCCGCGACCAGGCAGTTATTGTCGTCAGTAGGGGGCTTCGTCAGGTGGTGTCTTGTGTATTTTTAGATCGGAACAGGCGCCACCGAACACCACCGAAGCGACTCGGCAGCAGTGCGGTGTCTCCTCCGGTGGGTCGCCTCTTGACGACTTGACATTGCGGCTCCCTTTTGATTGCCGGTGCCGGGGCTGCGGCGGGCAGAGACGGGCTGTGGCTGTGGATGGGAGTGTCGGAATGAGCGGCGCGGGTGCAGTGCCACTGAGGTGGCACAGAAAATAAGAGAGAGTGGAGAGAAGAGAGAGAGAGAGAGAGAGAGAGAGAGAGAGAGAGAGAGAGAGGGATACTTTAAGCATCCATTTTCCCCAGAGCATATGACCATAGTGCCAATCTGATGCTGCCTCTGGCACCGATTTGCTCAGCAGCAGATGCCCATACTTACGAATCTGGTGCTGCCATCCGGCAGTAAGATGACCAGCACCGATCTCCATCAGTTCCGTCTGACGCTGTTTCCAGTACAGCCCAAAGCATGGTGCTCAGCTGGGCGATACTTTCACTCTCGTTACCTAAGCGGTAGTAGGGAGGACATGAGGGACGACTCCGTCGATCTTCTTCTCCATCGCGGACCTGTCCTCTGCTTCTCGCAGGGGTTCTGGCAGCCTGAGGTTGGTCCATTCTGTCACGTTCTCCGACCAGCTCTCTTTCTCTGCCTGCCTCTGCGCCTTCCTCCTTCAAGCATGCCTTGCAGAACTTGTCTTTGCTTGGGAGTCGTGTCGTGTGACATGGCCAAGACACATCAGTGTTTCCTCTCTTGACGGTAGCCAAGAGGGTTCCTGTGGTCCTACCAGTGTGGTCATCTGCTCTCGGACAGAGCCATTGGTTCTGTGCAGTTACACACACACACACACACACACACACACACACACACACACACACACACACACACACACACACAGTCTGCTGTTGAAAGACAGTGAGAGACAGGAGATGTGGAGCAGTCTTCTGTATGCCTTCTGGGGCTTTAAGCAACATGAATTTGGCACACAGGTTTTGCCATCTACAGACACATTATAACATCTGCTCCCGGCAAAATAGTTCAAGAAGCGGCATAAGTTTGAGGTTATGGGTTATAGTAACTTGTTTCAGCGTGGGGAATAAGGATCACCTCCCTTTTTTGTCGTTGTTTGCTAATGGACATATGGCTGCTCTCCCGTGCAAGATGTGAAACTGAAGGGTGTCCTTAGCTTCTTGTGCAGTTTCAGTACAGGGCATAAAGATTACCTCCCCATTTTTGTCTTTGTTTGCTAATGATCTCTCGCCGGCCCCCACCGAAGACGTGAACCTGAAAGGTGTCCGGTCACCTCCCTTTGTTGTTTGTTGTTGTTGTTGTTGTTGTTGTTTTTCTGATGACATATGGCTTCCTCCATGAAAGGCGTGGAACTGAAAGTGGCGGGTCACCTCCCTTTGTTGTTGCTGTGTTGTTGTTTGTTGTTGTTGTTGTTTTTGCTGATGACATATGGCTTCCTCCATGAAAGGCGTGGAACTGAAGTGGCGGTCACCTCCCTTTTTGTTGTTGTTGTTGTTGTTGTTGTTGTTGTTGTTGTTGTTGTTTGCTGATGACATATGGCATCCTCCATGAAAAGGCGTGGAACTGAAAGTGGCGGGTCACCTCCCTTTGTTGTTGTTGTTGTTGTTTGCTGATGACATCTGGCTGCTCCCGTGCAAGACGTGAACCTGAAGGGTTGTCCCATTCTCCTTGTGCAGTACCTCAGCCAGCAGGGACAGTCCCTGAGCATGTCGGAGGTCATGGAGCCCTGGGTCACCCAGAAGAACTTCCCCCCGTGGTCCACGTCCATTGGTCCGCCGCCGGCCAGGTCAGGCTGACCCAGAGCCGCTACCTGTCCTCCGGCCCAGGGGTCCGTGGAAGACCCTGAGATCAGGCGCCTTTCGGGTTAGGGTTCGATTCTCTGATGGATCGTTTTATTCTTGTTGTTGTTGTTGTTGTTGTTGATGGATACTATTTTTTAAGAAGGTAGGGTGGAGTTGGATTGGAGAGAGAGGAAGACCCTG
>JADBJO010006721.1:91009-108509 GCA_016801955.1 Conus betulinus | reverse complement strand
GGAAGGTGGGGGGGGGGGGGGGGGTGGGGGGTGGGGTGGGAGGGGAAACAAAGATATAAACACGTTTAAAAAAGGGAAAAAAAAAGAAATCAGGCACTCCCATTCAATAATCTACGAAGAATGAAGGAAAAACGTAGACTTTCTTTAACATTGTGAGATAGGGAACTCAGACCTGTCTGTCAATCCATACGATTTCGCCGCCGTGTTTTGTACACATGTTTAGCGAAAATACGACGAATGCAATCAAGCTAAAAAATAAAAAAAAAAAAAAAAAAAGAAGATGAAGAAGAAAAGAAAAGAAAACCGTCGAAAATATGTTAGGAGACGAGGTTCTTGAGCGTTCTTTGCATTTGCGGAAGTAACCGTGGCGGGAGAGGGGAGAGCGTGGGAGGAGGGGGCCTCTCTTTGACCAAAGGACGACTACTCGTGCTCAACCTCTGCGCGCGAAATCGCGTCAGATTGTCTGCTTCTTCGACAGCATGCCCACAACAACAACAACACAGCAACACAACACTCACAACAACAACACACACACACACACACACACACACACACACACACACAGAGTCTGACTGACTGAAACCGGTTTGATTGTCAGAGTAACTCTTCAGTTGTACGGACATTCAAGAGAGCATTATACAAAAATGTCGTCTTCTTTCAATAAAAAAAGGGAACCCCGCTCTCTCTCTCTCTCTCTCTCTCTCTCTCTCTCTCTCTCTCTCACACACACACACACACACACACACACACACACACACACACACACACATATATACGCGCACGCACGCACGCACGCACGCACACACACACACACACACACACACACACACACACACACACGCACGCGCACGCACACACACACACACACACACACACACACACACACACACACACACACAGTCTGACCGACTGACACTGGTTTATTGTCATACTAACTCTTCAGTTGCACGGACATTTAAAGAGAGCATTATAAAATAAAATGTCGACTTCTTTCAATAAAAAAGGAATATCTCTCTCTCTCTCTCTCTCTCTCTCTCTCTCTCTCTCTCTCTCTCTCTCTAATCTCTCTCTCTCTCTCTCTCCTCTCTCCTCATCTCCTTCTCCTAAATCTCTCTCTCTCTCTCTCTCTCTCTCTCTCTCTCTCTCTCTCTCTCTCTCTCTCTCTCTCTCTCACACACACACACACACACACACACAGACGCTCTATCATTTCATCCGCCCTTAACCTCTCCCCTCCATCGGCAGGTGAAACGCTTCATGTCCCAGAGTGACCTCCGCATCGCAGAGACGTCATTCCGCCACGTGGTAGAGCAGGTGTCGGCCAACATCCAATGGATGCACACGACTACTACGATCAGATTCAGAGTCTTCTGCAGGACCCTGAAACCTGGTAACAGGAACCGACCTACGTATATGTATACACACACACACACACACACACACACACACACACACACACACGTATGTAAGCTCTCCAGTGCTGAACACTAGTGACATGGAACGACGTGGAACCACCAGCCGTCGTCAATTGACGAACTATTTTGAGTGCTTGAACACCAGCATGGTTTGTACGATCCTTGGTGTCTTATGCGTCACGTGCTGTCTTCCGGCTTTAACAGTAGACTGTCCGGGAGAGGATGAGGAAGAGGGGCGGGGGGCGGGGTGGAGGGGTAGCTGAGATGACAAGCCTGTACCGAGTTGACCATCAAGGGAGGAAGAGGAGAAGGGGTGGAGGGAGGGGGGCGGTGGGCAGAGGCTGAAAGGGAGGGTGGTGGGGGTGTGGGAATTGGAAACGCGTAAGTGTTCTGCGCATCGATAAGGAACATTTTTCATCATGGCTTCAGCTCTTCCCTGCACCGTTCAGGAGTACTGGTAACACGTGGAGTTCGCTAGTTAGTAGTGGGGGGATGACTTATCCTAGTGTGTAGTTGGGGGGGGGGGGGGGGGGGGGGGGACTTATCCTAGTGTTTGTAGTGGGCGGACGAGGGAGGACTTATCCTAGTGTTGTAGTAGTGGGGGGAGGGAGGACTTATCCTAGTGTTGTAGTAGTGTGGGGGGGGGAGGGAGGACTTATCCTAGTGTTGTAGTAGTGTGGGGGGGGAGGGAGGACTTATCTTAGGGTTGTAGGAATGAGGGGGAGGGAGGGAGGACTTATCCTAGTGTTGTAGTAGTGGGGAGAGGGAGGAGGATTTATCCTAGTGTTGTAGTAGTAGGGGGGAGGGAGGACTTACCGTAGTGTCGTAATTGCTAAGAGGGGGTGCTTATCTTTTGTTGTTGTTGTTTGGGGCACGTATCCTAGTATGATGGTGCGGGCAAATTTATCCTGGTGCGTGGGGAGGGGGGTGAGGGGAAAGGGGATAGCAGTCGGAGATTTTGACGCGTTGGCGATTTGAGAGTATCCTAGCATTGTGGTAGTGCTTTGGTTGTATCAATACGAATACAACCAGCACTCCACCACCACGCTAGGACATGCAGCGAAAATGTCAGTTCCGATGTCGGTCATCAGCGGGTTTTTGAAGTTTACGACATCTTCATGGCAGTTCGGTTTTCTGCCAGTGACTGAACCACGACTCCGAAGTGTACAGGTGTGCCATTCGCTTCCCCTTGAACAGAACGAGAGAAAGCATGGGAGAGAGAAAGGGGATCATGTCCTCTGCGTGATCCACTTGCTGTTCAGGAATGTACGTGCATTGCCCGAACGAACCCGAAGAAAGGGAATGAATTGTTTGTTTTTGGATTCGTGTGCTTGCTCTCGTTTGTTCGACTGCAAAAATGCAAAGGGTCTTTAAGATGGTCGTAGAATCAATCGGTCGCTGTTCACAGTCTCTGGGATTGGCGAGGTGAGGAATCCGTCACTACTTTTCTATGAAATTTGAAAAAATTATTCATAAGGCTCCGCCGAAAAACGTTGACAAACAAATCACAAGATAAACACGCGTTACAAAAGGCTTAGCGACTGAAATCCAGAAGACATGACACTAGACCAGAAATAGACCCAGACAAATATAATCACTAGCCATACATTAAGCAGATCTTGAATTAGTTGTATATATTTAGAAAAATGCCCAAACAGACAAAAACCAGATGATTCGAATGTTTTGTTTTTGTGTCAGTTGTGCTTTTTCTCCTCTTTGGCTTTGGTTAGTGATCGATGGTCTATGACGGAAACCATAATTCCTCTAATGCACTGTCGTCATCGATTGAAAGCCCTTTGATATTGAAAATTATTTCCAATTTTGTTATAATTTTATTTTAAAATTATCTTTCAGATTGAGTATATTTCTTGCACTCTCTGCCTCTGAAGTTTAACATCAGAATGAAAGCTGTGATGATGTTGAAGGTGTTTATATTGACTAAGAACGAGTACCACAAACGATCTTTTAAAAAAGCAGAGACGAGTGACGGTGTTCTTGAAGATGTTCCACTTAGCAATTGTTTGTTTGTTGTTGTTGTTTATTGTACTTGAACACAATTTGTTTTGCGGTAGATGTTGAAGTATTAGTGGCTTTTCACTCTCATTGCTGTATCCAGCAGTACTGAATTATGTACTCTTGATTGCTGTGTTTAGGAATTTTTCTCCTTTTTTTTCGCAAGCTTATGTGCGCCTATGCAGTCATTGTGATTTTAACCTTCGCGGTCCGTTTATGGGCAAATTTTGATGATTTCTTTTTCATGCAAAACTGTTAACCAGAGCAATAAAGTGACACAGTGTCATGCTGATTTCGTTCTGATCACACCACCCCGTGTCTCGCTACAACATGACAGGACACGTGAACAGGGAGGAAACAGGCAGGACCATCGGCACAGTCCTACAGGACAGGGGAGACCACCACACTGTGCGCGCGCGCGCGCGCGCGCGCACGCACACACACACACACGCACGCACACACGCACACGCACACACACACACATGCACGCACGCACAGGGAGAGAGAGAGGGAGGAGAGAGAGAGAGAGAGAGAGAGAGAGAGAGAGAGAGAGAGGGAGGGAGGGGAGAGAGAGAGAGAGGGAGGAGAGAGAGGGGAGGAGAGGGAGAGGGAGAGGGAGAGAGAGAGAGAGAGAGAGAGAGAGAGAGAGAGAGAGAGAGAGAGAGAGAGGAGAGAGAGAAAGAGAGAGAGAGAGAGATTGGGGGGGGGTGGAATCGGGGTGCTCATATCGAGTCCTATCGGTAATGACTGTGTTTTTTCTTCCAGAGGAATGAGTGCTGGAGCATAAGTTTTCATGAGACTTTCCCTTGTCTTTCATTGTAACTTGTATGTATATACAGCAGTTTGTGAAATCACCGGAAATAGAAACAAGAAACAAAGCATATAAAACGTACTCCCAATAAGTGATAAAAAAAGAAAAGTTAAAAAAAAAAAAAAAATATATATATATATATATATATATATATATATATACTACTGGCAAAAAGTTAAGGGCCAGCTGTCATTTTGACGTTAGTGTCCAAGTGTGTAAATAATAGGCTTGAAACGAAGTCACAATGACCCAAACTTGGTTTAAACATATTGAACAGATGTCCCTAAACAGATCACAACACCTAAAAACCCACTGCGGTACAAGGTGGAGCGCAGCTGCACGCGGCGGAGACCACGTAAAACCGGTAAAACGGGTGCCTGTGGGAATATGAGTTTGGAAAAAAAGGGCGAAATGCTCGTGGTTAATCATGATGCACGTGCATGGCACCTCGTTCATGAACACAGATCAGACGCCGTTGGCCACAAATCTGTAAACAGAACGGTCGTCTACGCCAGCCCAAAAAGCATGGCACAAAAGGCAAAGACTGGACCCTGCCGATCGTGGACGTGCCTTAGCGTTGATTGACGAAGGGATTTCTGGTCGCGAGGTGGCTAGGCGTCTGAACGTGTCCCATTCCACCATCCAACGTCTTGTAGAGAGGTTTCAGGCCACTGGCAGCGTGCAGGATCGGTCACGACCAGGCCGTCCTCGGTGTACCGATAGACATGCTGATCGATTCTTCCGGCTGTCTGCCCTACGCAATCGGACTGTCACCTCATCCATCTTAAAGGCGTGAGCTCCTGCAGGCTGCAAATGTCAATGTCAGTAGAAGGACAGTTTGTAACCGTTTGCACGAGTTCGGGCTGTCATCCGAGACCAGCAGTCCGAGTACCACTTACTCCAGCTCACCGCAGAGCACGGGCAGACTGGTGTCGTCATCACGTTCGCTGGACGAGGCAGCAATGGTCTCGAATGCTGTTCACAGATGAGTCCCGCTTCACCTTGGCATTCAATGACGGCAGGACTCGTGTGTGGCGAAGGCCAGGAGAACGTGTTGCTGACGCCACAGTTCGTGAGGTGGATCGTTACGGAGGGGGTTCTGTGATGGTCTGGGGTGACTTCAGTCGTCAAGACAGAACTCCCCTGTACGTCATTCAAGGCATGCCGACAGGGGTGCGGTACTGTGACGAGATTGTGAGGCCCCTGATCCAGCCCGCCCTTCAGGCCATGGGTAACGCTGCTGTTTTCCAAGACGACAACGCCCGTCCACACCGAGCCCGTGTCGTGGACGATCATCTGCAGCAAGAGAGGATCATCCGGATGCAGATGCCATCTCGCTCACCCGATTGGCTCCAATTGAGCACCTCTGGGATGTTCTTGGACGGCAGGTAGCCCACAACCACCCCCCGCCTGTTGACGTGGCCCAGCTCACTCTCTTTCTGCAGCAGAAGTGTCAGGCCATACCGCGGGACACTCTTCGGACCCTGGTGGACTCCATGCGTCGACGTTGTGCCGCTTGCCTGGCGGCAAACGGTGGCTACACTCGTCGTACTGAATGGTGCAGTTTTCAGTTGTGGCTTATGTGACGATCCTGAGGAAGGGTGATTTGGACATTACAGCCCGCTGTCCGCGTTTGATTTGTTGATTTCGTGCAATGGTCCTATGAATTTGTTCTTGAATAAATTTGGAAGATTTTGCGTCCGTTCTTCTTAACATTGGCTGTAGTGTTTCGGTCTGGGGGAGACAGCGTTGGCAATGGCCCTTAACTTTTGCCGTCAGTATAGAACTTTCTCCCCTTTTGGTGGTAGAAATTTTGCATGTAAGAGAAAAGAAGAAAAAATGCTAGAAAAAAAAATGCTGCTCTCCCCAGCGGGGAAAAGAACCCAGGTCGCCCGCGTGACAGGCGGGGGGTACTAACCACTATACTACCGAGGAGCTTACAGAATTTGGTTACACTTAAGTTTATAAACCGTTATTGCTTAAAACTGTACACCACACAATTATCATTTATAGCCGTCAGCAACGGCTATTTTGGTAAAATAAAACATCGGGCATCATCCGAGACCCATAATGAACATATGTATAAATTTTCAGACAGATCGGTCCAGCAGTTTTGTCTGGAGCGAGTGGAACACATTTTGACCACGGACGGACAAACAGACAGACAGACAGACACACAGACAGCATTTCTTCGTTCCCACCGTAAAGTACCCCCTGTTCTATAAGAACTGGGAGTACAAAAACAAGCGCTCCATGAGTCATCATTATGACATGTATTATTATCTTTATGTAGAAGCAGACAGGAAGAAGAAGGAAAAAGGAACAGATGAGAAGGTAGAAGACAAAAGCAACCACAAAAACGACAATGAGAAGACCATGAAGACGATCACGAAGAAAGAAGACGGCCAAAAGAAAAGAAGCATGAAGAAGAGAAAATGACAACACACACTTGGGAAAAAAAGATTCAAAGCATATAAAACATACTCCCAGTTCATCCTGAATACGCGTGATATATTCCATAAAGAGGGAAAATCGTCTTGGGCTGGTGTAAGCGTTAGTAGTGGCTATTCTGGTAAACATCAGCCATCATCTGTGACCTATAATGAACATACTTACAAATTTTAAGAAAGATCGGCCAAGTACTTTCTGAAATATTTCATACGAAAGAAAAAACCGTTATGTGCCATTAGTAAAAGCTATAACGGTAAACTTAAACATTGGGCATTATCCGTGACCCATAATGAACTAACTACAAACTTTCAGAAATATCGGCCACGTACTTCCTGAGATATTCCATGAAGCAGAAAAAACCGTTAGGGGCCGTTATAGCCGTTAGTAACGGCTATAACGGTAAACTAAAACATCGGGCATCATCCGTGACCCATAACGAACATACCTACAAATTTTCAGAAAGATCGGCCACGTACTTACTGAGATATTCCATAAAAAAGAAAAAACCGTTTTATGGGTCGTTATAGCCATAAGTAATGGCTATGATGGTAAACTAAAACGTCGGGCATGATCGTGAACCATAATGAACATAACTACAAATTTTCAGAAAGATCGGCCAAGTATTTTCTGGGACATACCATAAAAAAACATTATGGGCCGTTACAACCGTTAGTAACGGCTACAACGGTAAACTAAAACGTCGGGCATCATCCGTCGCCCAATAATAAACATACCTACAAATTTTCTGAAAGATCGGCCAAGTACTTTCTGAGATATTCCATAAAGAAGAAAAACCGTTGTGGGCCGTTATAGCCGTTAGTAACGCTATAACGGTAAACAAAAACACCTGGCATCACCCGTGACCCATTATGACCATACCTGCTAATTTTCACAAAGATCGGCCAAGTACGTTCTCAGATATTCCATGAAGAAGAAAACCGTTACAGGCCGTTACAGCTGTTAGTAACGGCTATAACGGTGAACTAAAGCATCGGGCATTATGCGTAAACCATAATGAACATATATGCTAATTTTCACAAAAGTTCGGCCATGTACTTTCTGGGATATTCCATAAAAAAATAAAAACCGTTACAGCCATCAGTAACGGCTATAACGGTAAACTAAAACATCCGGCATTACTCCTGACCCATAATGAACATACCTACAAATTTTCAGAAAGATCGGCCAAGTACTTTCGGAGCTATTCCATAAAGAAAGAAAACCCGTTACAGACCGTTGCACCCGCTAGTAACGGCTATAACGAGGTAAACTAAAACATCGGGCATCATCCGTGACCCATAATGAATATACCTGCTAATTTTCACAAAGATCGGCCATGTACTTTCGGAGATATTCCATACAGAAGAAAAAAAACCGTTATAGGCCGTTACAGCCGTTAGAAACGGTTATAAGGGTAAACTAAAACATTGGGCATTATTCGTGACCCATAAATAACATAAGTACAAATCTTCAGAAAGATCGGCCACGTAGTACTTTCGGAGATATTCCATAAAGAAGGAAAAACCGTTACAGGCATCGGGCATCATCCGTGACCCATAATGAACGTACCTGCTAATTTTCACAAAGATCGGCCAGGTACTTTCGGAGATATTTCCATACATAAGAAAAAACCGTTACAGGCCGTTACGGCCGTTAGTAACGAATATAATGGTAAACTAAAACATCGGGCATTATTCGTGACCCATAATGAACATACCTACAAATTTTCAGAAAAATCGGCCAAGTACTTCCGGAGATATTCCATAGGGAAGAAAAACCGTTACAGGCCATTACAGCCGTTAGTAACGGCTATAACGGTAAACTAAAACATCCGGCTTTAATCGTGACCCCATAATGAACATGCCTACAAATTTTCAGAAAGATCGGCCAAGTACTTTCGGAGATATTCCATATAAAATAAAGAAAAACCGTTACAGGCCATTACAGCCGTTAGTAACAACTGTAACGGGGTAAACTAAAACATCGGGCATCATCCGTGACGCATAATGAACATACCTGCTAATTTTTCACAAAGATCGGCCAAGTACTTTCTCAGATATTCCATAGGGAAAAGAAAACCGTTACAGGCCGTTACAGCTGTTAGTAACGGCTATAACGGTAAACTAAAACATCCGCATTAATCGTGACCCATAATGAACATACCTACAAATTTTCAGAAAGACCAGCCAAATACTTTGAGATATTCCATAAAGAAGGAAAACCGTTTCAGCCGTTAGTAACAGCTATAACGGGGTAAACTAAAACATCGGGCATCATCCTTGACCCATAATGAACATACCTGCTAATTTTCAGAAAGATCGGCCAAGTACTTTAGGAGATATTCCATACAGAAGAAAAACCGTTACAGGCCGTTACAGCCGTTAGTAACTGCTATAACGGTAAACTAAAACATCGGGCATCATCCTTGACCTACAATGAACACACCTACAAATTTTCAGAAAGATCGACCCAGTAATTTTGTCTGGAGCGAGTGGAACACATTTTTGACCACAGACAGACAGACGGACGGACACACACACACACACACACACACACACACACACACACACACACACAGAGCATTTCTTCGTTTCCATTCTAAACTAAATCCCTAATCGACAGATCCATTTTTGTGCCTCCACCCTCTCCCTTCCCCGCCGTCACTCCCTCCCTCCCTACCCCCCCCCCCCCTACCCCCCCCCCCCCCCCCCCCCCCCCCCCCTCTCTCTCTCTCTCTCTCTCTCTGCTTTCCCCAAACTCCACTTTCCACTCTCAGTGACATTAACCCATTAGTAGCTGTGATCCTCCCGTCTTGGAACAAACGTGTGGCCTCCCTCATATCCTCGCCCAGACCATATCATTTTGAAAGCGTATTCCGCGAGCAAGGTTCGAACAGCCCTGACGGACAGAGGTCACATTGAGAGAAAAAAGGGAAAGAGAGGGACGCCAGTGAGCGAAACAATGGATAGAAGAAAGGAGGAAGAAGAACAAGAACATGACAGAAGACAACAGAATACCAAAGATACTTGGAGAGTACGACAGAAAGAAAGAAAAAAAAAACCGAAGCACATACACATATGTGCGCGCGCGAGCGCACGCACTTGCGCGCGCGCGGGAACACACACACACACACACACACACACATACAGACAAACAGACCGACCGTCCGGCAGATAGACAAAGAGAGACAGACAGACACAAACAGACGGAGAGACAGAGAAAGCGAGACATAGAGACAGGCAAACAAATGGCAAAGAAAGAGGTGGGAGAGACAAAGACAGACTTTGAGAGAGTTATACAGACACTGAATTGTTTTATTGGTTAAACTATAGACCCCTATCAGAGGTGCATTAAAAAGAAATAAGGTGCAATGACCAATTACGTATTTCTAGCAACAATCATAAGCAGGGTCTCTTTCGTGCAAATGTAAATCTGTCGTATGCCGTGAGATTTGAAACGTAATGGACGGTTGAAATACTTTTTTTCGTGGTGTGCGTGTGCGCGCGCGCGCGCGCGCATGCGTGCGTGCGTGCGTGCGTGCGTGTGTGTGTGTGTGTGGGGGGGTCTTATGATTTTTTGATTTATAGACATCTTGGGGAATAATCTGTTCTCTGTTTCTGTGTAGTATCTATAGAATGGGCAAAGTAAATCCCTTGTCACAAGTATTTTCCGCTAAACTTAATTTGTGTGTCTCTAAAAGCCAAAGTCCTTATCTGAAACGAGCTGGAAATGTCCTGCCCCAAACTGTGCGTGCCGGTTTCAATATGGAGATACCGGAAGATCTGAAAAGGGCGATGGAAGGAAAATCCTTCACTAGAACTTAACGAGCGTGACAACTCTTGCAGATATGAACTGTCAAGCTTTCCCTACTCTCAGTCATCTACAATCTGTCCTTCATTTTTTTTTTTTTTTTTCAAATTTCTCCAAAACCACGGTAATAAAGCGTGTGTTCCATTTATGACACTCACATCGTCAGTTTTTGTTCGTGGGGTTGCAAAAACATTTTTTAAGTTTTGAATGGCAAATGGTGAGAACAAAAATAAATGACTGTAGCCAGAATTTCAAACGCTTTTAAACACGTGTATGTGTATTATGGGAGACGCCCTGTTTCATCGCAGACCACAAGATTTGGTATTTCAATCTTGACCATTTTTTTTATGCATGCAGACAGATGCAGTATTCCTCCTACACCTGTCAGATCGTGTTCGTTTTTCCCCACACTTCCGCACCATTGCTGAGTATGGCCTGGGTTTGTGCATCAAAGAGGTTTCAGCACTAAAAGAAGGTTTTTTTCTCCTGATTACCGGAGAAATGTGAATCATTCATACGACTCACTCTTTGGCTCTAATAGTAATTTCAATTACAGCATGCAGAAAGGACCAGCAAGAAGAGAGATAAAAATCCACACGTGTATGAATGAAAACCAGTTCTGTTTGATTATCACCTAAAGGGGCGTAGCACTACTTCTAAATTAATTATATTTTATTTTGACAGGGTTACTTTCCAGACTCGGTGTTTTTGTAAGCCACAAAGAGAATCGGGAGCCGAGGTCATACTGTTAATACACATAATAATACGATTTAAAGATTTGATTCTAAGTTGGGGGTCATATTTGCCTCATTTTGTGATTTCGTCATCTAGTTTGTCAATAACAATAAAAAAAAAAATTGAGATCAGTTCTGAGTTTCTATTTCTTTTAGACCTGTTGGGTACAGAAGTTATTCTGTAACTTTCACTGCCAAAACGGGTTGTACCTTCTACTACTTTGTACATATTTGTGTAGCTCTGTTCATTTTGCTAAGTAAAACCATATTTCCAGAATATAATTCAGAGCTTAAATCTACACAAAAAGTCGATTTTTATGTGAGCTGACGCCACATACACTTTTTTTTCTTTTTCTTTTTTTAACAAAACAATTCTCTCTTAACTTAACCAGCATGAATGAACGTATAACCGACAGTGCTATGTTGTCCTTGAAAGACCCTCGTCCATATTTTATTTCAAAATGAAGCCTGACAATTTGTAGTATCAGTTTGATAAAGGAATGCCTCTACATATATCCGTGATACCTTCGTTATTTTTTTTTTTTTTTCGTTCGCAAAAGTTGTATTACAGCCTCTGAGCAACCTTCGGAAAACAGGTCTGATGGGCAACGTTTACTGAGAAAATTCGCCAAACATGGAACAATCGTAACTGCTGCGATTTTCAAGGCATTCGTCCAAGATTCCATCAGGGCTGCACGTGCACCCGATATGCCAGGGAACAGACTGCTATACAGTCAACTGCTATGTTTACTTCACTATATCTTATAAACTACTAAGAATACAACCTTGAGTTTGGGTCCTTTGACTGAACAGATACCGGAAGCTGCTTTCAAACAATGTAAAAGTATCAATGTACAAATCCTTTACCCAAAATAATTAACCGATAATCGTGTCATAATCCCCAAAATTCTCTGGTCTGCAGGTATATAGAATACGCGTTTTAGCCGGGAAAATTTCCAGATTGGGACAGTAAAGGGTTTTTAAAACTGTGCATTGCTTGGTTTCCTTCTATCTCAGGGATGTCATAATTTGATCAAATGAAGGTCGATTCCTTCAGAAGTGTTGATTTTATATATTATCACCTTCACTTTTCACATCATCACATTCTTTCTCGTGTTCTAAGGGTAAAGGACTGAGGAAAATATCGTTCCTCGTGTAATTATTAACGATGTTATGTACGCTACAATACCTTCGGATTTTTGTTCGTTGTTTCATGTGGGGATTCAATAACATTTAAAAATGGTAAGTGCTGTTTTGTTGACGTGTTCCTCCATGTTCGACCATGTATTTCTCTGTCATTATTGATCCTCTCTTAGCACAGTGATCAACGGACTTATCAAAGATGAGACTTCCGTACAGACAGGAAAATTATTGAAACGCTCTGACTTCTATCTCTGGTGTGTGTTCAACCCCAGTGAGAAAGGCGGACAGACAGACAGACAGATAGACAGACAGACAGGGAGAGAGACCGACAGACAGATGTACACACAGACAATCAGACATTGAACAAAAACAGCAGCAGCAACAACTTGAAGAACAACATAAAGAAAGGAATGAAAAAAAATGAAACAAAACAACTGAAAATAACGAAAGAAACACTGAGCGATGCAGGAATGAAACACACACACACACACACACACACACACAGAGAGAGAGAGAGAGAGAGAGAGAGAGAGAGAGAGAGAGAGAGAGATCGAGAGAGAGAGAGAGAGAGAGAGAGAGAGAGAGAGAGATGGATACTGAGAAACAATGCAGACAAACAATGTGCACATCAATACCAAGAGGCGCTGAAAAAAGTGGCTACAACTACAAATTACAATATAACCCAGGTAACAACATGAACAGCAATAAGAAAAACAGGAAAAGAAAGATTATATGGTATAACCCTCCATATGATAGAAGAAACAAAAACTGACCTAGGAAAAGAATTTTTCAGAATCCTTATAACATCATTCCCAAAAGAACATGTACTATCTCAAAATATTCAATAAAAACACCATCAAGCTATCATATTCGTGTATGTCCAACCTTAAAAACATAATTGATTCTTCCAATAAAAACCAAAAACAATACAACCAAAGAGGGGGTGACGAAAGGACATCTTGTAATTGCACAAAAAAGACCAGTGCCCTCTGAATAACAAGTGTCTCTACAATAATATTGTGTACCAAGCTACAGTAACAACACACAGTGATAAAGAAACATACATAGGGATCACGGCTAACCGTCTTAAAACCAGATATGCAAACCATAAACAGTCCTTCAAAAATGAAAAATATAATAAACCAAACAGAACTAAGCAAATGTATTTGGAAGCTTAAAGATAAGAAAATAGGTTACAACATATCATGGAAAATTATAAAAAGAGCAACACCATACAGCAACATTTCTAAAAAATGCAATTTATGTACTACAGAAAAGTGGCTGACATTATGTAAACCCCATCTAGCATCCCGGAACTCTAAAGTAGAAATGATAAACAATTGCAGGCATAAATGGAAATCCTTGTCAATGCACCATTCCTTGGTACGTTCCCCTGAACGCGCCCCAAAAAGATTTTTAAAAAAAAAAAAAAAAAAAAAAACTACAGGCCACGTGCCACACGTACACAGCTCACACGCCCACACACCACACTATATAACACCGGTGGCGTACCCAGATTGTATACCCTGAGGAGAGCATTTGGCTCGAAACAATTTTGTAGGTCTTATTTTTCCATTTTAAAACCCTATTTTGAATTGGTACACACACACACACACACACACACACACACACACACACACACTCTCTCTCTCTCTCTCTCTCTCTCTCTCTCTCTCTCTCTCTCTCTCTCTCTTGCTAGGATAGGACTCTATGGTGGATCAACAAAACTGAAAATACGTAGTGAAAATGGCTACCGATCGAAAGTGTTGGGGGTGAGGGAGATTCTGTTAGGATGCATCGGACTGTGTTACTTCGCGCGCTGATGATAAGATGTGCACTGGCGATGTCTACTGTAGCGTTTGGCCGGTACACAGTCAGCGTCGACTATCAGGAAACAGTTCCCTCTGGTACTTCGAACGGCGTTCGAAACGAAAACACGCACGATATGATGACGTCATGGATTGACGTAAACAACACGGTGTTACGCTGGCTAACAACAACACAAGTATATGAACGGGGCAGCCCAAGTGTGATTATGTGTGCTTTGGGGACAATCCTGTTGACGGTGAACCTCTCATATCTACGGAAAAGATTACTGCTGAGCAACGATGTGGAACGGAATCCCGGACCGAATCCCAGCCCGAGTAGCAGCAACATCAATGAGAACATAGAAGAAGAGGCTCAGAAAATACAACGTAACCTAGAACCCATATTCACAAATATGGAATCTCAAATAGCACAGATACTACTCGCATATATAAGAAACCTCACAGACACTCAGAAAGCGCTCTCTATTCACTCAGCACCCAGACAGACACAATAAACGGCATGGATCAAAAACAAACACAAATGGCACATACGCTTACTCAACTACATAAAGAACTGGTAGAAACTTTAAAAAAAAATTTAAAAAAAAAAAAAAAACCAGAGAAATATGGTAGCAGTACAGCAGTTAGGAAGGAAACTGGAGCACACGTGGGATAAACTGGATAGCATGGACAACGAACTGGATAGGCTAGAAAGTTTTCGAGGGGGAATGATATGAAGCTATTTGGAATAAAGGAAATCATAGGCGAGGACTGTGAAAAATTAGTGAAAGAGCTACTGCAAAATATATGCCGGACGAGGAGTGGGCTGAAGATGTTGTAGAGAGGGCCCATAGACTGGGAAGACCCCGAACAGCAAGCCACAACCCGCGACCCCTAATAGTAAAACTGCTGAGGTGGAAAGATACGATCCGCATAATGCAGAACACCGAAGCAAGAGAAAGGATGAGAGAAAATGGAATCAGGGTGGCCCAAGACAGAACAAGGAGGCAGGCAGCTGCCTTGAAAAAGTCTGAGAGAAGAAGGCAAGACAGGGTACATTTACAGGGGAATGGTGCACGTCAACGGACAACCCAGAACACCGTTTGCGCCCTACGGAGCTTCCAGACCACATCAGGGAAGACAGGAGGGAGAGCACACTTCCAGGAATCACCTAAGGTTGGAAGGAGGAACGAGGACAATGTGGAACCGGACCAAGAGACAGGCCGATGGGTGTGTGTGTGAAGAAAATGTGAGCAGGGACTGGGACAATGAGTGGAGAAGGGAGAGAGAGAGGAGATGAGAGAGGGACGGCGTGGGAGAGAGACGGAGAGTGACGGGGTAAGGATGGGTGAGACAGATGGACAGAGTGAAAGAGAGAGAGCAAGGGAGATGGAGGGAAGAATGGAAATAGAAAGACAGGAAAGAGAGAGCGAGAGAGAGCGGAACCGTAAGGGAATGGACAGAGAGAATGAGAAATCTGTCAGAAAAAAAGGCTGGAGAGAAAGAAGAAACTCTGGAGGTGAAGGTGAAAGTGGAGGTGAGCCTGACATGCAGTTTGTATGGAATGAAATTGTTACAGAATTGGGGGGTCTCTTTCAGATGAAGAGCAGGAGATGGAAGAAGAAACACAGATGAAGAAAAGAGGTGAAGGAAGAATGGAAGGAAGAGAGATGGTCAGTGGGGATCAAAGAGAGAGTGGGTTAGACAAAGAAAGGATGACAGATATGAGCGACTAACAGAAGAAACGAAAAAAGGATGATATGCCAAAAGAGGGGGCAAAGACAAAATGAAAACACGTACAGCAGCAAGCACACACTAAGATCCAACACAAGCAATACAAAGTTGGGCCAATAAACAAGTACAGAACACCCAAGCTAACACACACAGGAAGGGCAAAAAAGACAAAAAAATAGGGGAAGGCCAAGGCCATTCACAAATACAAAGTAATACAAAGTAGAGGATAAGAATAAGAAAATTTCCTTTCATGTGTTGGAATGTTGAAGGTCTGCTGGAGAAATCGCCAGATCCTGATTTTTTTTTTAATTCATAACTGCTTTTGACATCTGTTGTTTATCTGATATATTCACTCTAAAACATTTTGATTCTCAGGCAAAGTTTCAGGAATTTTTACATCTTTACTGTCCAGCCAGAAAATACACTAGAATGGGCAGACCTTCTGGCGGATTGATAATGCTGATCAAGAAGGAACTATCTGGGTATGTTCAGTTGATTAATATTAATATAGAAAATGTATTATGTGTGAAGAAAAAAAAAAAACCTGTTACAAGGCGATAAAGATGTACTTTTCTTGGTGTGTATGTACATCCGGTTGACAGTCGTTTTTATGCAGACAAGGATTATGATTGTACCATAGAAATGATAGAACAATACATTTGTACACAAATTGAGCAAGGGAATGAATATTTATATATTATGGGAAGAGACTGAATGCTTGTATTGGGGTATGGAGATTAAGTATCGAGGATGGAAATGATATATTCGACAGAGAACGGAATGTGTGTCTGCACGTAAGTCAAAGGATATCATCATCAATGGATTTGGAAAAAGGCTTATCGAACTTTGCGCAAGTTTTAATTTAACTCCCCTGAATGGCTTAAATATGAGAAACTTGGACAGTGCATTCACATTCTTTTCGGAAAGGGGAAATAGTGTTACAGATTTCAATGTATGCTCCATAGAATTAATCGAAAATGTTGACAGCTGTTTGGTGGATGAAAGAATTGAGTCTCACCACATGCCAATTAGAATGGAGCTTCTGAGCACAGTACAGTATATCCAGAAAGACCAACAAAAAGAGAACATTTTACAAACAAAATCAAATGGGACCCAGCCAAAGCACAAGTCTACATACATTTCATGGAATCTGAAAGAGCACAAGCAGTATTAGAACAAATTAAGGAGGAAACTAACCAAGATATAGATACAAGTATAGATAAATTTAATCAATTACTAAAGAATGCTGGAAAATGTATGAGCAAAACAACTAGTTCAGGAGGGGACTATAAAGCTACACAAATGGGTGGTATGATAAAGTATGCAAAATGAAAAAGAAAGAAGCAAGACAAGCACTGTGTAGACTTAATTTAATAGAAAAAAAATAAACATTATTAAATATGAAGAAAGAAAGGTTATATATAATTACGAACTTCTTATAAAAAAAAATGATTAGAGGAAAGAAAAAGCAACCTAGGGAACAGATATATGATACACTTACGCAAAGTCAGAAGGATAGCCAGAAATTCTGGAGTACAATAACACACACACACACACACACACACACACACACACACACAC
>JADBJO010006721.1:67500-79213 GCA_016801955.1 Conus betulinus | reverse complement strand
AGAGAGAGTGGCGGGGGGGGGGTGGGGGAGGTGGCGACGAATGGTCTCCCGCATCTCCTCGTCCAGCTTGTCCATTTTCCTCCGCTGACACAGACAACGCAAGACCACCATCAACACTTCCAGCCCCAACACAACACGAGAAAAAAAGTGCACATCAGTCATCAGGAAAGAGCAGCTGAAGCAAAATTACGCTTGTTTAGCGTTTTTCACAAAACACAGCATCCCCCCCCCAAAAAAAAAAAAAAAAAAAAAAAAAAAAAAGAGAGAGAGAGAGAGAGAGAGAGAGAAGAGAGGAAAAAATGAAAAATGATCAGCCATACTTTCTCTCGAAACTTAAAAACAAACTACACGCAAGGAATGCCGAAACGCATACATAAACGTAATGGGAAAATAAAAACATCATCATAATAATTATCATTATGCTATTAATGTTATTACCACTAATAGTTTTACCACCACACCGCTACCACCACCACCACCACTACATTACTACAACTATTAAAATGATGATCGTCTCAACCCCTTAATAGGCGCAAATATCCTACATGGTTCTGTATCTCATGACAGACACATGTTAGCACGCTAATAGCCACAAAGGACAAATACAACATCAGTAATTGTTAAACAAGTAAGATAAAAAAAAAAAAAGACAGAAACAAGCGAATGAATGAATTAACAACAGAGACAACAAAGCAGTTACCCGTTGCCGTATCATTTGCAAGCGCTGTAATGTTCACTTCCTTAATTCAATAAAGAAAATATGGAAGCCACTGTGTAACAATTTTGCGAAAACACAGAAAATGTTTGCCCCAGAAAATGCGCTCACTTTTGTGGAATGATCAGCATGTGCGACATCAAATGTACGCGTATAACAACGGTTTTCCGAGCCGAAAGTTAAAAGCACATGAAATGTCAAAAGTAAATGTTTATGTATTGAGGAAGTGACGATTCACCGACACCGATGTTCGCAACGTTTTCGAAAGCCGAACGTTTTCCATGAAAAAAAAAAAAAAAGAAATTAGAAAGAGAGGAGGTTAGTTACCTCCAAGAACACAGATAAACAATGCACACAGGACAAAACACAATGCATTTTGACCTCTTGGCTCTTCTTCAGGCAAAAAACAAATGACATTTAGGACAATGAAAACGAAGAACAAGAAACCACTTATTTTCTCATATTCGGCGCAAAATCAAAATGGCTGTTGGATGAAAACGAGGCTGTTAGGAGGGGATAATGGGAGTTGAAATAGTTACGACAACCGTAATAATAATGGTGTTGGTGGCAATAATAGTGGCGTGTGTGTGCGTGCTTGCGTGCGCGCGCGCGCGCGCGCGCGTGTGTGTGTGCGCGCGCGCACGCGCACGCGCGTGCGCACCGTGAGTGCCAGCGCGCGCGCGCGTGCATGATAGAGGAATGACGAAAGGTGATGGTGGTGACAGTAGAAAGGGTATGGGGGTGGTGTTACCACACAGACAGCGATGCCCCTGTCCTCTCACCTGGCCCCGTCTTGATCATGAGGGACTCCCGTATCAAGGCGAACAGAGTGGTGGTGAAGTGGACAGTACCGTCCTCCGCCACCGGCATGTTCATCCGCACCAGTTTCTATGGGACAGAGAAGAACAGAAATGATAATGAAAGTCACTCTACAAAGTCTTCAGAGAGAGAGAGGAGAGAGAGAGGAGAGAGAGGAGAGAGGGAGAGAGAGAGAGAGAGAGAGAGAGAGAGAGAGAGAGAGAGAGAGAGGAGAGCCGGGAACGGGATGAGAGGAAGAGAGAGAGCAGAGAGAGAGACCCGCAACCCAGAAGCCCTAGAGATTGAGACAGACCAGAATGTAAGCAAGCAGAAAGGGAGCCTGCCTGCAACTTCTGACCCTCCTGTTCCTTCCCCCCCCCCCCCCTTCAAGTCCTCTCTCCTCTCCTCCTCCCCTCAACTCTCCGTTCTCTCCCCCCCCTCTCGCTCCTTTCCCCACTCTCTCTCCCCCTCTCTCTCCCGCCCTCTCTCCCTCAGTCTTCGCTCTCCTCCTTACTCACCCTGTAAGCCAGACGGTAGGGGCACTTCTTGCCAAAGCCGACGGGCGGTTCCATGTCCTTCAGCAGTTCGTACATGTCCGTGTAATGGATGCGACCCCTGAGACAAATACCAGTCATGGCCAAGCTTCTTCGTTGCACAACGGTCAAGGTCTTTTTTTTAGAGTTCAGTCAGCCACGTTACGTTTATATACTTGCTGCTGCTTTTCGACTGAGCAACTCAACTGTTATACTAGAAGTACTGCTGAGTCGACCAAAACAGCTGTTAAAATAACTTATAGGGAAATAACACACACACACACACACACACACAACACACACAAGAGAGAGAGAGAGAGAGAGAGAGAGAGAGAGAGAGAGAGAGAGAGAGAGAGAGGTATCTTAAGATCTTCATGATATACATTCACTGCAGCGCCCTCTAAAAAACAAAATCATGTAAGAAAAAAAAAAAACTGGCGTTGTTGAAGTCTTTCTGTTCCCTTTTTCATTTAAATCTGACTGCTGGTGTTTTTGCTAGTTCTGGATCCAAAAAATATATTATTCTCGGTACCTGTATGTAATTGGTGCTACATTCGATGCCTTATAGGGCCTTGTTCTGCAATAGTTAATTGTTGTCCTTTAAAATCAACAGTATTCCGTAGTGAACTTGGCTATATATACGTTATTTTTTTTTTTCAATGGTAGTCGATGAAGATGAGTATATAATGAAGATGATGTTATGGATTTCCATTCCGGTCTCAGACTGTATGGCAGGGCTGTACTCCACGCTTACTTTTATAATACATCCTGGCGTCCGTCCACCAGGCCCGAGAAATACGGACACCTGCAGTGTTAGTCAGGAAATTTGAGCAACACTCGCAAAGAGCATCCATTTAGTGGATGAAACTCGACTGTGTGGTCGCAGTCCTCCCGACCGAGCCTGTAGCAAATTTAACTCCAGGTAGGACTCGATTGGGGCAGAAAAATCCCACACGGCTCGGATGGAAGTCGAACCTACGACCTCCCAGCCAGGAGTCCGCGACGCTTACCACTTGGCTACGGAGGCTGGTTATATACATGTTATTAAGGGTATAGCATGCAACCAGGACTGTCGATCTCACTACTTCCGCACATGATGAGAAAGCTCACTTCACACAGTACAGCGTCCTTGACTCGTTATAAAGTGCACATGAAAAGGTCACACTATCATTAATGTTGTTGACCACGTCTTACTGTCGCAAACACAGCTCTGAATGTCCAGCCAGTGTCATATTTATTCATTCAACGCAAACAAAAAGTGGCTTAGACTAAACACTGTACGTTTCATGAGAAAAAGAAAAAAACGAGTAAAATTTTGACATCCTTTCCCTGCTACTACGTCTGTTCTTCAAATCCAGGTCCCCTTTCCCTAGTCAGTTTCATTAAACGATGCTGTTATTGATGTCTGTCATGATGTCTGTTATTGATGTCTGTTATTGATGTCATGTCTGTTATGACGCAATGGTGTGAGGATGTTTTTTAAACAATGTATCTGATTAGGAAACAAAATGGTCCCGACGGAATATTCCATTTCTTGAAAACAAGCAGGCCCATAATTTCTTGGAACGAAATAAATCAAACACTCTGTATAACGTGACCTGAAATCAAGATTAAGGTAAGTTAATGACTGTTCATTATTTAATGATACGGAAACCCGCGGTTATTGTAGCGCACGGCATCAACATTTAGCAAAGGGATTGGCATGACCTCAGTCAGCTTTGACAATGTAGACAGATACAAGACATAGTGATTTACTGATTGACAGACATGAATAGTTTAATGCACACCTGAAATTTGTCTTCACCTTCAGTTTTCAGTTTCAACTTCAGTTTTATCAAGATGACACAGTGTGGTGACTAGCCCATCTGTGCTATAGCGCGTCTGCTAGGCCATGAGACCACTGCATGCAACGGCTCCAACTTCATAGAGACATACGTGAACAAATGAAAAAGGAAATGTTTGGGAACAGGATCTCATGGCTGAGATGTTATAAAGGCTTGGCATAGCATTTACCCAACCCACTGGTCAGACCGGTTTTACATACGTTAACAAACACAAGGTCGGCACCAAAAGTTTAAAACACACACACACACACACACACACACACACACACACACACACAAGTACATGCAGAGAGAGAGAGAGAGAGAGAGAGAGAGCGAGAGAGAGAGAGAGAGAGAGAGAGAGAGAAGAGAGACACAGAGAAAGAGAGCACACAAACTTAAATGCAACAAAGCACAAAACTAAAATCAAATAATCATACACATATCTGAAACACACAGTCTCACACAAAAGCAAACGATAAAAAATATGAGATAATGAAAGAAACAGCACTTATATCATTGCTATTTTCGGAATACTAGAATGTTTAAAAAAAAAAAACATTCAAAACAAATTACACTAGAGTCCTTATAAACGTGCATGTTTGCTCTGCCGTCTCGTTCAGACCCCCCCCACGTATTCTTGCTCAGCTTTCCCCACTCACACCCCCACGTATTCTTGCTCAGCTTTCCCACTCACACCCCCCACGTATTCTTAATCAGCTTTCCCACTCATACCCTCACGTATTCTTACTCAGCTTTCCCCACTCACACCCCCACGTATTCTTACTCAGCTTTCCCACTCACACCCCCACGTATTCTTACTCAGCTTTCCCACTCACACCCCCACGTATTCTTACTCAGCTTTCCACTCACCCCCCACGTATTCTTACTCAGCTTTCCCACTCACACCCCCCACGTATTCTTGCTCAGCTTTTCCCACTCACACCCCCACGTATTCTTACTCAGCTTTCCCACTCATACCCCCACGTATTCTTACTCAGCTTTCCCACTCATATCCCCCACGTATTCTCTCAGCTTTCCACTCAGATCCCCACGTATTCTTAATCAGCTTTCCCACTCTCATACCCCCACGTATTCTTGCTCAGCTTTTCCCACTCATACCCCCACGTATTCTTAATCAGCTTTCCCACTCATACCCCAACGTATTCTTGCTCAGCTTTCCCACTCATATCCCTCCCCCCCGTATTCTTGCTCAGCTTCCAAATCATATCCCCAGCTTTCTCCACTCATACCCCTATGCATTCTTAATCAGCTTTCTCTCGCTCATACCCCTATGCATTCTTAATCAGCTTTCCCACTCATACCCCTATGCATTCTCAATCAGCTTTCCCACTCATACCCCTATGCATTCTTAATCAGCTTTCCCACTCAGCCCCCCCCCACATATTTCTTGCTCAGCTTTTCCTGCTCATACCTTCACCACGTATTCTTGATCAGCTTTTCCACTCAAACTGCATGTTCTCTTGTTTAGCTTCCCCACTCACACCCCCACGTGTTCTTGCTCAGCTTCCTAACTCATACCCCATGTATATTCTTGCTCAGCTTTTCCCACCCATACCCCCACGTTTATTGTTCAGCTGTCTCACCCATACCCCCACGCATTCTTGCTCAGTTTTCCCACTCATACCCCATGTATTCTTTCTCAGCTTTCCCCACCCATACCCCCCATGTTTCTTGTTCAGCTGTCTCACCCATCCCCCCATGTATTCTTGCTCAGTTTTCCCACTGATACACCACGTATTCTTGCTCAGCTAGCTTTCCCAGTGATACCCCCAAGCTCAGCTTTCCTGCTGATATCCCCACGTGTTCTCTTAATCAGCTTTACCTTTCATCACTCATACCCTCACGTATTCTTGCTCAGCTGTACCACCAATATCCCCATGTATTCTTGCTCAGCTGTACCACCAATATCCCCATGTATTCTTGCTCAGCTTTACCACTCATACCCCCACCTGTTTTTGCTCATGCATTCTAACCAAATCCTAAACAGCACATAGCCTACACACTTTCACACAGCCGCCCATCCACCCAGTCAAGAAGTACTCACGTGGCAGCCGGGTCGTACTCGCCCAGGAGCGGGTGTATTCATCCAGGTGATGGGGCCCCAGGATCGAGGAGTCCCCTGTCAGGTAGTCAAAGTTGTCCCATGATCACCGCAACAAACAGGTTCAACATCTGAAATGAAATAATAAAAAACACATGCATCAAAGGGGGGTATTTTTTTTTCTCCTGTTCAACGGTACCAACAGGTCCAACATGTGGACAACGTGAAACGCAGGACGTGTTATTTGCCCTTGAATCATAGGCACACATGCTGCAAGCTTATTTTCATTCGTTACAATCATTCAAAAACACATGACATTTCCCCCCACGATGAAATGTTTGCAAACAGGTGTAAAATTTACACTTGCGAATGGCACACCTGTCCCTGTCAAATCATGAGCAGTCTCACACCCGAAAACATACACTGATAATGTTCTTTGTCCTTGGAGAAAACAGAGACCACCATGCTACTTGTGGGCCATCGAAAATTTGACAGAAAAAGAAAAAAAAAAAAAAAATTGCGCTTCTAGAAGGTTGCTCGGCAGTTTGAATCAGTGTATCTGTAAACAGGTATTCTGCAGGTCTGTGTTGGTTGCACGCAACACGTACTCTGAATCAGTGTATCTGTAAACAGGTAATCTGCAGGTCTGTGTTGGGTGGTGCACGCAACACGTACTCTGAATCAGTGTATCTGTAAACAGGTAATCTGCAGGTCTGTGTTGGGTGGTGCAAACACGTACTCTGAATCAGTGTATCTGTAAACAGGTAATCTGCAGGTCTGTGTTGGGTGGTGCACGCAACACGTACTCTGAATCAGTGTATCTGTAAACAGGTAATCTGCAGGTCTGTGTTGGGTGGTGCAACACGCAATCACTGTAAACAGGTAATCTGCAGGTCTGTGTTGGGTGGTGCGAATCAGTGTATCTCTGAACAGGTAATCTGCAGGTCTGTGTTGGGTGGTGCACGCAACACGCACTCTGAATCAGTGTATCTGTAAACAGGTAATCTGCAGGTCTGTGTTGGGTGGTGCACGCAACAGGTAATCTGCAGGTCTGTGGTCTTGGGTGGTGCACGCAACACGCACTCTGAAATCAGTGTACTGTAAACAGGTAATCTGCATCAGTGTATCTGTGAATCAGTGTATCTGTAAACAGTATCTCTGTAAACAGGTAATCTGCAGGTCTGTGTTGGGTGGTGCACGCAACACGTACTCACCAAGAAGGAACAAAGGAAGAAGAAAAACACAAAGTAGATGTAAGCAATGTCAAGGCCACAGCCGGTTTCCAGGGAACGTTCCTGACCCGGGGTGACGGATTCCGGGTCACAAGGGCGACCACTCAAACAGTCCAACATGATTCTCTGCCACGACTCTCCCGTGGCACACCTGAGACAACAACAATAAAAAAAAAATAAAATAAAAAAAAAAAATCCTGGTGGACTTCCTGAGGTGTGATCTTCCTGCCTACAGGACCAAGACATACATAACACCCATCGCCAGCTCAACTGTCCTTTGATGTTTATACCTTCACCCCATCTTTTTGTCTGTAAGTCTTTTTTCTTTTCATGTTTTCTTGCCCCCCCCCCCCCCCCCCTTACTTTCCAACCTTACGCCCTTGTTCTCTATCATTGTTTTTCTACTGTTTCCATCTTTCTTTCATTTTTTTTTTTCTTTTTCTGATCTTTCTTTTTTTCATCTTTTCACTCTATTTTCTTCGCCTACTTTCTTACCTTTCGTCTTTTTTTTTTTTTTTAATCGCGTTTCTTTCTTTCTTTCTTTTAGTTTTTTTTTTCTTCTGTTTTCGTTCATACATTTTTTTTTTCTCTCTCTTGTTTTCTTTTCTTTCCTTTGACGTTATCTTTCTACTATGTTCTCTCTTACCTTTTCATTCTATCTTTCTTCTCTTCTTTCTTCACCGTTCTTTTCTTCCTACTATCCTTTTCTTTCTTTGTCACTCCCTCCCCCCACTTTTACTTCCCCTTTCATCCATCCATTCATTCATTCATTCATTCATTCATTCATTCATTCATTCCCTTTTGTTTTCTTTCATTACCTCGTTCGTTCTCCTTCGTCTATGGGTTATCCTTCTTATTTTGCCTAGGTCACAGATATCTGCCGTGTACTCGCCCCCCCCCCCCCCTCCCCCCGCTTCCTTTGCCCACTCCCACCCCCCTCCCCCCAGTCTCACCTGAACAGTAGCGTCAACGCCTGGAAGAATGAGCGGAAGTTGTTATGTCTGTTGATGGCTGTCTTGGAATCCAGCCGAATGTTGCCAAACACCTGTGACAGTAGTGTAGTGTAGTGTAGTGTAGTGTAGTGTAGTGTAGTGTAGTGTAGTGTAGTGTACATCGTAGTGTAGTGTAGTGTAGTGTAGCGTAATGTAGTGTGGCGTGGCGTGGTATGATATGGTATGGTGTGGTGTGATGTGGTATGGTATGGCATGACATGGTATAGCATGGTATATGGTATATGGTATATGGTGTGGTGTGGTGTGGTGTTGGTATGGTATGGCATGGTATAGTATGGCAGAGTGTGGTGTGGTATGGTATGGTATGGCATGGTATAGTATGGTATGGTGTATGGTATATGGTGTATGGTGTGGTGTGGTGTGGTGTGGTGTGTGGGTATGGTATGGTATGGTATGGTATATGGTATATGGTATGGGTGTGTGTGGTGTGGCATAGTATGGAATGGTATGGTATGGTATAGTAGGGTAGGGTAGGGTAGGGTATAGGTAGGGTAAGGTAGGGTAGAGTAGGGTATAGTAAGGTATGGTATGGTAAGGTAAGGTAAGGTAAGGTATGGTATGGTATGGTATGGTATGGTATGGTATGGGGACTTACACAATGTGGTTCCCTAATTAATCAGCAGGTTCACCACACATTACTATAGATGTGTAAAAGCTGAAATCCAATACATGAGATCAAGGGTACACAACATGCAAATGCTCACTATAAGAACACTGAATTCCTTTTAAAATTTCTTGGAAAAAGATCCATTTGAATGAATGATAGGGGCCTCAAGTTTTGTCATCGTTTAGTTTCTACGCGGTAGTAGTAGTAGCAGAACTACTACTAGCAGCAGCAGCAACAGTAGCAGCGGTATCAGTAGCCGCAGTATCAGTAGCCCACAGCAGCAGCAACAGTAGCAACAGCAGCAGCAATATCAGCAGCAGCAGCACACAACAGACGAGGATGTCAGGAGTGCTACTAGCAGCAGCAGCAACGGCAGCAGCAGTATTAGTGGCCGCAGTATCAGTACCGCAGTGGCAGCAGTATCAGCAGCAGGGGCAGCAGCAGTATCAGCAGCAGCGGCAAGCAGCAGCAGCAGACAAGGACGGCTTCATGTGCCGGCATTTTCGAGTCACCAGCCTCACCCACGTGGAACTCACTTGCATGCCAATGATAGCACAGATGAAGAACAGCATCAGGATGAGGAGGCAAACGTAAGGTAAGGCCTGCAACCAGAACCCACACACCCTGTTAGCTGACCGGGTCATCATGCAGGTTGGGGCAGACTCGGAAATTGAGACTTCCGAGCTGACGCTTCGTTTTTCATGGAAACGACGGAAACAACAATAATCATACAAGAGTCGAAGTTGTGGTTAAAAAAAAAAAAAAAAAGACCCATGACCCATGACACAAAAGTGCACACATGCTCACGTTGGCTGCTAGGAATCCACGCCGAACCAAAGAAACTGATATCGAGGCCCGTGACATGGTCATGTCAAGCGAATTACACGCTGCTCAGAAACAGTGCCAAGATACACATACACATTGCTAAGCCGTGTACATACACGAGCACTAGAGAGAGAGAGAGAGAGAGAGAGAGAGAAGAGAGAGAGAGAGAGAGAGAGAGAGTGAGAGAGAGAGAGAGAGAGACTGAGTGAGAGAGAGAGAGAGAGAGAGAGAGAGAGAGAGACAGACAGACAGACAGACAGACACACAGACACAGACAGAGGTGTAAGAGGCAGGAGTAAACGTATAGGTACTGATCCCCCTCTTCCTCTCCCATGCTTTTCCCCTACCCACCCACACACAAACACCAAACATTTACCATGCACTTTCTTACATACACACACACACACTCTCGCTCTCTCTTACACACACACACGCGCGCGCGCGCGCGCGCACGCACGCACACGCGCGCGCGCGCGCACACACACACACGCACACACACACACACGCACGCGCACAGGCACACTCGCACAAACACTTGACGTATTCGCGCACGTACACATATGCATACTGACAGAGAGAGAGACAGAGAGAGAGAGAGAGAGAGAGAGAGAGAGAGAGAGAGAGAGAGAGAGAGAGAGAGAAGACAGACAGAGAGAGAGAGAGAGAGAGAGAGAGAGACAGAGAGAGAGAGAGAGACAGAGACAGACAGACAGGGAGACAGGCAATGTGGCCACCCGGCGGCCCGAAAGAGTCGGAAAAACCCCATGCTTATGTTCGATTCCTGCACAACACATACACACACACTGGCTGAAACCAACTGATTGTCAGATTAACTCATAGTTGTACACACACACACACACACGCAGGCACGCCCCCCCCCCCCCACACACACACACACTCACACACATCCACGAACGAACAAACATACACACAAACGCTCTCATACACATACACAACACAAATCTTTAAGTCTCTTCTTTTTTATGGTACAACACATGAAAATGGAAAACGCAAAAAAAAAAAAAAAAAAAAAAAAGATGCAAAGCATATAAACGTACTCTCCCAGTTTATCTTGTTCGGTATCGTTACGTTAAATTTTGAGGTAGGCCTACACTTTTGAAACTGATATTTTAGTCCTCACACTGAGCTGAAGCCTGTGTACCTACCAAATTTCATCCAAATCGTACAGTATGTCAAGAATAACGGTTTTTAACGGTCAAATTTTGAAACACTACATGGAAGCGCTATTTGAGTGTGATAACCTTTCTATATATACCAAATTATATAAAGACCCTCCAATATTTAAGAAATAACGGCGAGGTTTTTTTTTTTTACGGTTATGTAACCGATGTACACTTTTGAAACTGGTATCTTAATCCTCACTGGGTTAAAGCCTACCTATACATCTACACATTTTCATCCAGATCGGGCAATAAGTCAAGAATAACGGTTTTTTAACAGTCAAATTTCGAAACACTATATGGAAGTGCCATTTGTGTGTGATAACCTTTCTATATACCAAATTTAATTAAAATCACTAATATATGAAAAAAAAACGGCAAAATAACGATTTTAATGGTGATATAACCGATGTACACTTTTGAAACTGGTATTTTAGTCCTCACTGGGCTAAAGCCTGTGTGCATACCAAATTTCATCCAAATCGGACAATACGTCAAGAATAACGGTTTTTTAACGGTCAAATTTTGAAACACTATATAGAAGTGTGCCATTTGTGTGAGATAACCTTTCTATACACTAAATTTCATTAAATCCCACCTATAGATAAAAAAAATAACGACAAAATAACGGTTTATAACGGTTGTTTAATCGATTTTCAGCATTACATCACACATGGAAAGAGGTCCTGATTTCTCACAAGATCATCCAAACCGCTTAAAAATCGGCCAAGTACTTTCTGAGATATTTCATAAGAAGAAAAACCGTTACAGGCCGTTACAGCCGTTAGTAACGGCTCTAACGGTAAACTAAAACATCGCTCATTATTCGTGACCCATAATGAACATACCTACACATTTTCAGAAAGATCGGCCAAGTACTTTCTGAGATATTCCATAAAGAAGAAAACCCGTTACAGGCCG
>JADBJO010006721.1:27500-62500 GCA_016801955.1 Conus betulinus | reverse complement strand
GAAAGAAGAAGAAGAAGAGAAGAAGAAGAAAGAGAAAAGAGAGAGAAGAAGAAGAAAAGAAGAAGAAAGAACGAAGAAAAGAAGAAGAAGAAGAAGGAGAAGAAGAAGAAAGAAGAGGAGAAGAAGAAGAAAAAAAGAAGAAGAAGGAAGAAGAAGAAGAAGAAGAAGAAGAAGAAAGAAGAAGAAGAAGAAAGAAGAAAAAGAAGAAAAGAAGAAGAAAGAACTAGTAAGAAGAAAAAAAAGACGAAAGTAAAGAACTAATAAAGAAGAAGACGAAGAAGGAGATGAAGAACAAGAAGAAGAAGAAAAAAAAAAAAGAGAGGGATGGAAGGAAGAAGAAGAAGAGAAGAAGAAGAAGAAGAAGAAAGAAGAAGAAGAAAAAGAAGAAGAAAAAAGAAGAAGAAGAAGAAGAAGAAGAAGAAGAAGAGAAGAACAAGAAGTAAAGGAGAAGAACAAGAACAGAGAAGAACAAGAACAAGAAGAACAAGAAGAAAGAAGAAGAAGAGGGGAAAACAGAAAAAGCTGTTAAGTCATGCAAACCAAATGCACGTCACGCGACACATCACTCATATACATCAAACATCAAGCGCAAAGTAAACAATCCTCAACGCAAGACCACTGGGAAATCTATTCCTAATGTGACCTCCATCTGGTGAATCAAACAAGAGACAAGAACTCAGCTCAGCAGGTCTGAAACACGGACGGCTGGTGAATCCACTACGTCTCCATGCCACACACACACACACATAATAAAACGGCAAGATCTCATGGGCAAGGAGTGGGCGAAGTCCATCAAAAGAGCCACCACATGGGCAAGAGCAAAGGCTAGCGAGGGCAATGGCAAAGACAACAGGGCGAGGCAACACCAAGACACACAACGAGCAACTGCAGGCGGGGGGGGGGGTGGGGTGGGGGGTGGGGGGGGGGGGCCAAAGGTCAAAGCAGAAGTAGCCACCACCTTTCCAAACGCCGCCAGCTTGAGGACAAACTCTAGGGTGTAGAGAGCGGTGAAGACGATGTTAACGATGTGAAGGATGGCCCCTATCTCCTTCTCCTCATCTGTCGCTTTGGTTGGGTTGGTGGGCTGGAACTGAACACACTGTTTGTGCACATCACCGCACGACACGCAGTCTAGAAACACAAACACACACACACACACACACACACACACACACACACACACATACACACACACACACACACACAAACACAGCCCCCCCAAATTCAGATTTTTAAAAGAATGATTAGCAAATCCGCCAAAACAAAACAAAATACAAGACAAGACAAGACAAGTTTTGATCTCTTAGGTCTTCTTCAGGCAAAACGAAGAACGAGCAATCACTTACCCTTTCAACTTCGACGCAAGAGGGGGCGTTATATTCTTTTCATGCGACACCCATCTAGCGCCGAATACGCCCACCCTGCGCCGAATTTTGAGAAGATGTGACTGCTCGCTCTTCGTTTCCATTGTCCTGAATGTTATGTGTGTCTCTTACCTGAAGAAGAAGACCTAAGAGGTCAAAGCGCGTCGTGTTTTGTCTTGTAATTCGTTTGTCCCTGTTGTTTGGCGGACTCACTGATAATTCTTTTTAAAAATTTGTTTTCGTTTCCGCCTGTAGTCACCTCGCTTAGAAACCAGTTAAAAAAAAAATCAGGTTGCCAATAATGACTCGCAGTCGTCCGCTGTCAAAGGATAGCCCTCGGTATTAAAAACAAAAACCAAAAAAAAAAAAAAAAACTAAATTGACAACACAAATAAAGTGAATTAAGAAAAATGTGTGGCCTCCCCATACACCAGACTCAAGGGCAAGGCACGGTCTCCTCCGGCGGGGAGCCTGACGTTGATCGATTCTCCTTGCCAGCTGGCGGCTGGGCTGGTAATGGGCACACATAATTATTGATGAAATATGACGTGGCTGTGTGACTAGGGAAAGAGGTGTGGGTGGGTGGGAGGGAGGGAGGGAGGGTTTAGTAGGGGTGGGCAGGGGGGGGGGATATAATTCAAGTGATAAGAGGCACGGGGGATGTGGTAGCAAAACAAAAGAAACAAAAAACACCCTCCCCCCAAAAAAAAAAAAAAAAACAAACAAAAAAAACAACAACAACAAAAAAAAAAAAAAAAAAAAAGAAAAAAAAGAGTAATTCCGTTTACACCTGTGAAATGACCAAATTACCGAGATCTGCGCTGCACCCCAAGTATGCTTGAAAAGAGCGTGAACAATGGGAAGACACATGAAACCGGTGTGCTACTTCCACCATGGAATGCTTGGTATAGGATTACCCCCCAAAATATGTGCAGGCATTCCAGCATCCCCTTGAAGCATTCACGTCGAGCAGAACCCTTCACCATAGAGTGTAGAGCGTCAAACTGAAGGCAGCTGACAGACAGTCAGACAAACAGTCAAACGAACAAACGACAAAGACGAGTAAACCGATAAACGCAACGCAGAAAGATTTTGCAGACAAATCATTTTCCCCTTGAATACAGAAGCAGTCGCTACTCTCTCTCTCTCTCTCTTTTCTCTCTCAATATTAGATGTTAAAATCTGTTAAATACAACTCGAAAAAGAATGACAGTCCTCGAAAGGTTTTCTGCTCTCTCTGAAAACCAAGAAGGTTAAAACAAAAGCTGTTACAATTGTCTGAAAACAGATACACCTCTCTCTCTCTCTCTCTCTCTCTCTCTCTCTTCTCTCTCAGAGATAAAACCCTCAAACAATTGTTGAATCTTTCAAAGTTTTCCCCAAGATCAGGAAAATGCCAGTCTTCGAACCGGTACTGTGTTAGCAATAGAAATGAGAACACACATGAAAAAGTAAGAGGAAAAAAAAAACGTGCGTAGCAAAGAAATAAAAACCTGCACCAGGGAATAGAGAAAACCCTCCACTCTAAACCCCATATCAAACTGAAAAAAAATCTCTTGACCGAAGCAGTACAAAGCGATACACAGCCCATCCCCAAACCGTTTGGTCCGCATTCGGAGTGATCGACCAGCTGAATCTTACCCGGATGCCCAAGCTAAACATCTTCAAAAGGCACTCGATGGCAAATATCACGGCGAAGGTAGCATTCAAGTATTTCAGAACTCTCCAATACTCGTCCGTTTGTCCGTAGTACTGAAGGGGGAAAGCGGAAAAGAATAAATTAAACAACACACAAAAAAAATAACAACAACAACATCAACAAGAACTATTCTTACAAAAATAAGCTATACGCAAATGATGATTGAGAAAGAGAATTTAAATCCAGCGTTGTTTATGTAAGCTTTTAAAATTACGTTCATAATGGCTTATGGAAACGTCATCCTATCATCTTCATCATGATCATCATCATCATCGACCTCGTCATCGTTTTTATGGTTGCCAACTTCACTGTTTATCGCCAAGTGCTGTAGTACAGCGGTGTCTGCAACTTGACTCAAACTACAGACAAGTTGAGCAACACTGACCACACACACACACACACACACACACACACGTACGTGTGTGTGTGTATGTGTGTATGTATATATATATATATATATATATATATATATATATATATATATATATATATGCTGAACAATTTAGTATTGTGGGAAAACAAACGCAGGCTAACAACAATAACAGATCCATTTGTATTGCCTGCTCCGAGGCCTTTCATCCACAAGAATGGACTCGTCAGGGAGGCACGGCTGATTGTGTCTGTGCTCCCTCAACATCAAATAGAGATAATATCACAGTTTACAATTCCATGGTGTTCTCACCACCTGGCGTTCAAAAAACAGAATCATCCGACAGCATCCTAAACTATATATATATAAACAGATTCATAAACTTACTTTCATCATGAGCACGATGGTGTTGAGAGCGATGAGCACCATGATGGAGTACTCAAACTTAGGGGAGACAACCAGTTGCCAGATCTTATACTTGAGCGACATCCTGTTCCGAGGCATGAAGCGAGACAGGGGCTTGGCGTTGATGGCAAAATCGATACATTGTTTCTGTAAAAAAAGAAAAAAAAAAGAAAAATATCCCGAAGGCCATTAGCAACACGAGTAAGTGACAATGGATCACAAATTTAGAAAAGACATGTTTATTTGCCTAATGTTAAAGAAAAAAAAAAGCGACACTGGGACTTTTTATTGTTAATAATTCGTTCACAGTCTGTGTTAAACAGTATGTCCCTAACGCCATCAATATACACTTGAACAGAGACTTATGTGCATACACACACACACATGCGCACACGCAAACACACACACACTGGCGCGCGCGCACACACACTTTCCACGCATATTACACTATTTACGTAATGTTCAGTTAAAACTTTTGCTGCAATAAAGCAGCCCTTAAATCTATCTGCATCCATCAACGAACACCCCCACACAAACACATATCAACACATATCCAGAATCACTGACAGGGAAATTTACATCGTGTTGCTTAATGAAAGCGACAGCATCATGTCTACTCAACACTCCCACCCATATCCAGAGACACAGACGTACAGGCACACACACACACACGCAAATGCACGCTTTGCACTCACATGTTCAAAACTATTAACGCCCCATACATGCATACCTACAAACGCATATACAGCTTTGATCAAAATTCATCAGAAATCAAAAGCACTGATATGACAGCAAAAACAAAAATACATTGGTCATCGCCATCGACATCCTCATCATCAATACAACAAGAAAATGACTGTGGCTAGCAATGCATAGATCAGCGAAACAACAGATACATAATCTTTAAAAAAAACAAAGGATAGAAATGCCTGTTACTGTACCTGTCTGTGTCTAAGAACCCCTAACCGTTCCTTACAATTTCAACATTTCACAAATGAAAATAAATGAGGAAAACCATAACTTAACTCGGGATAGAAGAAAGGAAATGTTCAAAAGAAGAAGAGAAAAAGCAAACAAACAAAAAAAACATACACAAATCGAAGACACATATACATACAAAATAAGAATATGAATAGCTACCAGCCCTCACTGAAAAAAAAAAAAAACACATACTAATAGTATCTTAAGAGTGTCAAGAAGTCATTTTTAATGAATACACAGAAGTTATTACAACTCTGAACTGGCTCGGAGGTTTTTGTTGTTGATGTGTTATCAACGAAGTATACCTCTTCAGTTTTACATTCTTCTACTTTCCATTAATTCTTTATATCTATGCCATCCATTGTTAAACTTTACAGTGATAAAGTTAACATGAGCGATGTACTTTTCTATTCCATACCTGTCTTTCAATAATTTAATTTGAGGAAATTCATTTTTTAGATTTACGTACTTGTAAAATTAGCCAACAACAGCATAAAGTCTAACACTCTTTCATGTCTAAAAACTGTGTCGTGTCTAAACAGTGTTATTTTTTCAATTAAAATGAGAGAGGCCATGTGTTTAATTCTCTCTCTCCTTCCTCAATCTTTCTCTCTTGGCTTGAAATCGAAATGATCGGAAACCAGCAAAGAAATACATTAATGGATTCTGAAGTGCTAGCCAATCCTAATTTCACAATTTCTCAAAGTAATCGTCACCTGAACTTTCTCTGTTCCTTTCTCCCTTTCACTGTTCGTTTGATACCTCACAGTCCTACGACGTTCAAAGCAGACACGAAAGAAACAGGCACTTTGTTTAGATTTTTCACAGTCTTTGATATCTTTGACGTGAAATCTTTAGAAAGTGCCACATGATACATGTGTTTGACAGAGGATCTACCAGCCGTGATTTTAGGGAAACGTGTTTTAGGGGAAACGGTGCCACATGATACATGTGTTTGACAGAGGATCTACCAGCCGTGATCTAGGGAAACGGTGCCACATGATGCATGTGTTTGACAGAGGATCTACCAGCCGTGATTTTAGGGAAACGGTGCCACATGATGCATGTGTTTGACAGAGGATCTACCAGCCGTGATTTTAGGGAAACGGTGCCACATGATACATGTGTTTGACAGAGGATCTACCAGCCGTGATTTTAGGGAAACGGTGCCACATGACGCATGTGTTTGACAGAGGATCTACCAGCCGTGATCTTAGGGAAACGGTGCCACATGATACATGTGTTCGACAGAGGATCTACCAGCCGTGATTTTAGGGAAACGGTGCCACATGACGCATGTGTTTGACAGAGGATCTACCAGCCGTGATTTTAGGGAAAACGGTGCCACATGATACATGTGTTTGACAGAGGATCTACCAGCCGTGATTTTAGGGAAACGGTGCCACATGATACATGTGTTCGACAGAGGATCTACCAGCCGTGATTTTAGGGAAACGGTGCCACATGACGCATGTGTTTGACAGAGGATCTACCAGCCGTGATTTTAGGGAAACGGTGCCACATGATACATGTGTTTGACAGAGGATCTACCAGCCGTGATTTTAGGGAAACGGGAGAAGGAGTTAAGAAATGCACAATGTTTATATTTCCACGCCCTAACTTACTGTCCTCTTTCTTTCTTTCTTTCCGTCTTCCTTTTTTTAAAGTGCTGACAGAAAGTAAGCATTGCACCACCCCCCCCTCACACCTCCCCTTCCCCTATTTTTTTTTTTTTTTTGTACACAGACTCTAGCCGTCAAAATTTTATGGGAACGCTTAAACAGAATCCGGAAATGCTCAGTGTTTGTACTACCACACCCTAACTTTCAAAAACTGCCGTTAGAATGTAAACTTAATTCATTTTCAATCAATCGATTTTCCACACCCTAACTTTCAAAAACTGCTGTTAGAATGTAAACTTAATTCATTTCAATCAATCGATTTATTCGTTTATTTATTTATATACGTATTTATTTATTTATTTATCAATCTGTTTATCTATCTATCTGTTCACTGCTAAATGAAAGTAAACATCTGTCAAATTTCAAAACGACTGTACACGTCCTTGATCCTGCCAAGCAGGCTTGCATTCAGCCACGTCTGTTGGTTTGACTGCCAGAAAACAAAAACAAACAAACAAACAACAACGTCAAAAACCACAAAAATAAAGGAAGTGGAAGATGGAATCTGTCGTACAGATTCATCGCGATGATCTATCAAACTGATTCATTGCGAAGATCTATTGTAAAGATTCAGCGCGAAGACTTATCTATCTTACAGATTCAGATCCAAAGCTGGATCCAGGTGAAAATCTGTAGTACGTGATCGGATCAAAAGCCAGATCGAGGGAAAGACCTGTGGTACGGTTCCGGATCAGAGGCGAATCTTGGTGACATACCGTGGTGAAGATCCGGATGAAAAAACCGGATCACGGATGCTAAAAGGTGGTAAATTCCGGATCAGGTGAATGTCTGCGATACGGATCTGGATAAAGATGAAGACATGTATCACACACACATCACAGGCCGAATCCCGGATCCGTTGAACAAGATCACGCCGAAACCAAAGAACCGACTGTAATGAAAGTTGGTGGAGAGACAGAATGTGGCCCATGGACAATCTCATTAAGGCCAGACACTACAGTGAAAACTTGATATTTTTCTCTTGCCAACATATACAGCTTTCTTCTTATGAAACTGATGTATCATCATTTCTGTATCACATAAATTGCTGGTTTTTAAGTTCTGTGGCTACTCGTTGCTATAGAAACAGAGCAAGATGGCTGCCAAACAATGGAAGCAGTAAGTGGAGGTCTGTGCACATAGCTGTATATGTACAGGCTGTTTGTAATATGGATTTGGTTTTAAATGGCTTTATCTTGATTCTGACTAAAGTATGTTCTTTCATGTTTGTGATTTTCGTAATTTCTGTGATTTAAAAACAGTCACTGGGTGTGCGAAAGCCTAAAAAAAAATCCTCCCCAAATAAATCATCAACACATAATTATTTCCAGTCCAGACATTATTTTGAAAGTGATAACAATAATAATAATAATAATAATAATAATAATAATAACTGTTATTAAACTTTACGTAATATAATGTAAAAAATCATGCAAAGTTTCAGAGATATACCTTTCACTCATTGTTGAGCAAACTCTAGATAAATTCAGACTTAATGTTACATAAACGCAAAGCCGAGACAACAAAAAAAGTAAAAAAAAAAAAAAAAGACAAACACACACTTGTAAACAACGAGTCTGGGATTGTAACAGTCTGCTGCCATGAAAAAGCATTATCCTGACAAATTATCCACCAATGCTGAGATTGGTGCTGATGCGGACCTCTGAAGCGGATCCGGATCAATGGAGGGATCTAGGATCCGTTCGACTTTGAGGGTCTTGGCTCTCTTGAGTTTCTTTCTAATTTCACAACTCTCTACCCACAAATCAGTACCGTTTATAGATAGACTATCTGGACTAGTCTTTGTTAAATGATAAACAGACAGAAGACGTGTATTAGCCTATCTGCCTTTATCTGACGGCATTTTATGACTACGACATATTACAAACATATTACTGAAAATGTTATAATCCTTTTTTGTTGTTGTTTGCTGACTTCCTATATGTTTGTTGTTATTTGCCTTTTTTTTTTTTCCTTTTATTTCGTAAACAGTTGTTTATATATGTATTTCGATAAATTGAAGGGGATATGGTTTATGAATGAAAGGCTCACATACAGGAATGGTAATATGGCCAGGTGTAGGGATTTAGGAGTTGCATACATGGTTCAAATCATTCCAGTTCTTACCAGAAACAGAATATTACCCAAACACTGACGACTACTTATAGAGGAAGCTGCAACCCCACCTATGTCGGATGAAAATTAAAACAACAACAACAACAACAAAAAACACACCAACAAACCTCTTTTCACTTAATGAACAATTAAAGGAACAGGAAGACAGCGAACAGGCAAAGTAACCGGGCATTTCCATTGTCCTCAAATAATCTTCAGCTCTCTTTTTTTGGCACACAAAAAAATCTAACTGACGCATGTCTATTAATGCAGAAAATAGTCTTGAGCTTAAAGCAAGAAAAAAAAAGGAAAGAAAAAGAAAGAAAGAATGAGCCCCCTTTCCTGCCCCCCCCCCCCCCCCCCCCCCCCCAAAAAAGGGGGGGGGGGAGAGAGAGAGAGAGAGAGAGAGAGAGAGAGAGAGAGAGAGAGAGAGAGAAAAAAAGACCATAAAAAAAACCAGTTTAAAACAGTTTAAACCTCAGGATGAATGAAAAAAGAAAGCAAGGGAAAAATATAACAAAGCAAAGAAAGACAAACAAACGTAAACTAACCAAACCTGCCGAATGAACAATCAAAATATGATGTGCACAAGTCTTTACATTCATCAGTGTCAAAATGAAACGACAACAAAACGAAAGAAAAAAAAAACATACTCAAAATCATTCCAGTGGGATATCATCTTATACAAAAAAAATAATGATCCAGCTGGAATTCGCATTATTATTACCATATTCACGTCAAGTGATCAAGCATTGTAAACAAGAGGGAAAAAAAGCATTTGCATGCGAAGTGGTTAGTTTGAAATGAAGGCGAAAAGTGCACATATGTTTTGCAAGGAACTTGAGCATTATCTTTGTCAGTGTGTATGTCAGGAGCGAGTTAAAAGAATACAACGCAGAGAGAGAGAGAGAGAGAGAGAGAGAGAGAGAGAGAGAGAGAGAGAGAGAGAGAGAGAGACAGAGAGAGAGAGAGAGAGAGAGAGAGAGAGAGAGAGAGAGAGAGAGAGAGAGAGAGAAGGGGGGGGGGGGGGGACAGAAAGACAAAGACAGAGACAGAGAACGGAACATCACTCACTTAAAAGAAAAGAACTAAGCACAGTCACGTTTAAACGCGACAACAAGGACATAACTTCTCAAACCAGCAACATGTGGCAAAGTAGTTCTTTCCACTACCTTGAACATTGAAACGGCAGAATTAACACTCTTTATACCCCCCCCCCCCCCCCCCCCCCCCCTCCACTCCCTCGCCCCCTACTTCATTTGAGATCAGATAGGAATGAAATAATTTCTGAACAGAGAACCGTCATGGAGTCGATATATATATATATATATATATATATATATATATATATATATATATATATATATATATATATATATATATATATTCAGTTTCATGTACATCACGTGACATCAAGAAAACGTCAATAATCAGATATTGAGCAAAATCATGAAAATGTACTACGTGAATGTGTTTCAACCGTATACAGTAGAATTGCAAGGATAATAACACCAAAAAAACAAACTGGCTCTAGCACACTCAGCATGACAAAATGTAGTAGTCTGTGTATGTCCAGCTTCAGTTTATCTGTATCTGTTCAGTACGCTGTACTTGCCTCGCTCGCTGGGCATAGTCTACGATAGGTTTACCATTGTCCGATGTTTCACCAATTCTGAACAAACCAACTATTCAACATTCAGCCAATCATCCATTAAATTATTTGAAACAACATTGCCAGGTATCACTGTAAAAAAAAAGCACACAAAATATTCTGGCAAGTTTCTGTCGTAGAACAGTATCATTATACAAAGTAATGGGTGAATATCCTTTTTTTCTCTTCTATAATTGGCATTCAATAAAATCATCAACATCACTGAGAACATGCAAGTACACACATAGTACGATATTCAGTTGAGGACTTTGGCAAGCGAAGGAGTAGTCGATAGACGAAATAACTGCTGAAAATGGCTCTAAAAGCTTGTAGAACGTAAAGAAGACATAGACCAATGGACTGATTTTACAGAAGTCATTGTTCACACAAGATGGCTGCGTTTTCTGTTTTCTTTTCAACCCTTTTCTGTTTGTATGTATGTTTGTCATTAAGATCACACTCAAACTACACAAAACTTGATGCAAAATTTGAATACGGTGTTGCATACCAGTGTACGGATCCGGATTAAGATGCAAATCTGCGATTCGTTCGGCAAAATATAAAGTAAAACCTCAACCGATTTAACAGGATTTTTAGTGGAAAGATGGAATGTGATCGAAGGACGGTCTCGCTAAATTTTGACGCGGATCCTTTCAACGGATCCGGATAAATGGGTAGATTCATTGTCCATTTGATCTTGACGGAGGTATGCTCTCTCCCGGGTATTGTCCAATTTTCAATTTTTTTTCAGTTTCCGTGTGATAATGGACGCACGTCACAACAGGTCACAGTGTGGTTGGTCAATGTGGGATTTCTGTGGTCTAATCCCCTGTCCTCAGAGCAAGTCAAGGAAGACAAGAGTAAGCAAACCACCTGACAGCAGGAGAACGGAAGAGCTATCTCTGTATCCTGGCTTGTTCCAGACCTTACGGAGCCAAGATATGTCAAAGATTCTACATGTCCCAGATTATAGAGTCCCAGACCTTGTGTGTTTCCAGATTCTATGTATTGTATAATCCTATATGTCCCAGATTCTCAAAGATACCACTTATCTCAGGGTCTAGACGTACCACAAATTCATGTGTTCCAGAACCTGTATGTCCGAAATTCAATAGCCCACACCCTAAGTGACCCAAATTGTACATGTTGTAGATCCTTACTGCGCATTCCAAGATTTTTATTTGTTACGGTTTCTATATGTCCCCGATCTTAATAGTCCCTGATTCTACATTTCCAGATCATGTGTCGCCGATTTTATACGTCTTTGATACCATGTCTGTCGGATTCTTCATATCCCAGACCTGCAGGTTCTAGGTGTTGTCTGTATATGTTTCGGATGGTATGTGTGCGGGGACTCTGCATATCCAAGGTCCTGTGTCCAAAGTCTTATGTAGCCCGGATTCCATACATTCTGGATCATACGAAGCACAAAATCAATACGTCTAAGATTCGTTGTATCTAAGATTCTTATATTCTAAACCCTGTGTTCTTTTTTTCCAGATTCTCTATGTTCTGGAACTCTGTTTTCCAAAATTTGCATGTCCTGTTCTGCATGTTCACGATACTACGCGTCCAAGATTTTATGTCCCGGGTCCCAGATTTCTATATATTCCATGTTCCAGAGTCAGTTTTTGTCTCGTTTTACATGACCAGGGTCACATGTGCTTCAGATCCTTTGTGCTTCAGATGCTATATGTCAGCAGTAGACAATTATGTTTCAGTTGATTCTATATGTCAGCAGTACATGTTTCAGTTCATACGTGCTGATATGTGTCCCATATCCTACCTCTCTCTGATTCGCTATGTTCCAGATCCCATGTGTGCCAGGTGATATGGGCTGCAGGCCCTATTTGTCCCATATCCAATGAATTCAAGAGCACAAGGTTCCCCTTTCCATTTACTGACGGATGGAGAAAAGGGAAAGGTAGAAAGGTCATGACTATGTATATTTTCAACTGAACTAAAGAGGTCGCTGGACTGTGGATAACCTTCATTTCGTGCATGCCACCGACTATTTGTTTAGTTGTGAGACAAAGGGAATCATAGCCTAACCAGGACCGTAACTGTACAAGATCTGGTACACACGGGGGAGAGACATGCTAGCGTTAAGGACATGGGAGTCCGTCATTCTCCATGCTGGCTATGGAGCACCGCTGAGACGCACAGGACCTGACACATACAGCAGCAGGACATATATGATACACAGACGTGGCACTCAGAATGCATGAAAGATGGCATCACTGAGACACATAGAGGGGCCACAATTCGTAGAACTGGGGCGTCATCGAATCGGAGACTTGAAAAATCATTCAAAGGAGGAAGTGGAGATATGAAGAGTTCTGAACTCAAGAAACAAAGCAAAGATTTAAGGTCTGGAATAGGCTAAGAATGGCACTGAATGATGGACGAAAATGTTTGACTGCATTTCACTCACGAAAAGACCATACACGCAAAATCAGAAATAAAAAAGTAAGACAGGATTCCATCTAACGGGCAGATAATTATAGTATAGCATCTGACTTTGCCATTCTGATGAGAAAGTCTATTGTGCAATGTTCATACCTACTCTTCAACAACAGAAGTGGTTGGTGTTTAACCATATTAAACTCAAGACATTAGATCTTCTACCTGTACAAATAAAGCATTGGTATTAGAACTGAGATTAATTGATGCAGATATTGTTATGATTTTGATGTGATTGTATTCCAGAATACCACGATCAAAAAAAAGTAAGAAAGGAAACGAAAGAAAAGACGTGACACTAAAGAAGGAAGGAAAGGAATTAAAGAAGGAATAAAGGGACAAAATAAGAAACACGCTCTCTAGCCAGAAAGCAGATTCAGTGTTGGAAAAATTACTAATATATTAGAAACATTAATGAATTTCACCACACTGAAATGAGAAAAAAAAAAAACACGTCTGGAAGGAGATGCACATCTTGGGACAACAAGTGACTGCTGTACAAGCACATATTCAAAAGATATAAGCATAACATTCAGAAAAGAGGATGATAACTGGCATCATCTGTCCACAGGGTATATATGCCAATACAAAAACACTTTTTTTTAGTCAACAACAAAATAAATATAAATGACAGCAAAAAGTTATGAGAGGGAAAAAATCCAAGCGAAGAGAGGAATGATTAAAAATGATATTACATCACGATAAAAATGCAGTTCATCCAAAAATCAGATGTCACAATAAGAACCATATCTAGAAAATAAGGGTTGCTAAAAATAAAAAAAAATTCAAAAAAAAAAAAACAAGAACAGGCATATCACGAAACAAAACAATCCAGACAAAGTATGTTTTCAAGCTCGTTGATAAAAGTTGAATGACTGATAAGAAAAAAATCAAAATATAGTGCTGGTGATAGCACAGAACCTGGTGAATCATTAACAGAACAAAAAAAATATCAGCAGTGTTGTTCAAACTTAAAGCCGAAATGCCATTCAACATCAAAACTGAAGCGGTCCTCGATCGAAAGACGTGACTCATTTAAGAGAAAAAAAAAAAAAAAAAAAAAAAAAAGAAAAAAAAAAAAAAAAACAAAGCCAAACAAGAAACGTTGTCCAATGGAGCAAAGAGACAGAATCCACACAACGGCAAGGCCTCCAAGACCAAACACGGTGTCATCCAATGAACTGAGAAACAGCCGGTGACTGAATGACAAGAACAACTCAAAACAAGAACAGAACGGCAAGATCCAGGGGTGTTAGGTCACTCCAAACCAGGCCAGTCAGAAAAGTGTGCGAGATATTCTAGAGCAGCCGCAGCTGAAATCCAAAACGAGGAAGGCCACGACGAAACAAGAGGACCATTCGCAGGAGGGGTTAGTTGGGTGGGAAAAAGAGTTGGTCCAAAAAACAAAACGGCAAAGGTTAGAATGGGGAAACGCGGGGTGTGGGGCGGGGGAGGGGTTAGGAACGGAGATGGGAAAGGACTCAGCAAGGCGGAGAACGGTTGGGGAGCAGGGGGAGGGGAGGGGAAGGGGAGGGGAATAAAAAAGGGAATCTGGGAAAAAAGGGTTATGGCGGAGGGGGGGGGGGGGGAAGGGGGGGGGTTAGCGGAAAGATCTCACACGGCGATACCTGGTTTTTGTCTAAGTCAGCGTCTATCAGCTCATTCTCCCCTTGCTCTTGGAAAGTAATGATGATGAGAGCCACGAAGATGTTGACGAAAAAAAAGGGGGAAAACGATGAAGAAGGCCACGTAGAACAAAGCCATCGCCATGCGGTTGCCGGCCTTGGGACCCATGTCCTCCTCCGTAGAGTCCATGGAATGCTTGAGCACACTGGAAAAACACAAGAGCCAGAAACAAACAGCACACAATGACAACGCGTTCTGCTAGCTACAGACTCCTGCTAGTAAATCAAAAAAAAAAAAAAAAAAAAAAAAGATCAGCTACCAGGCGAAGAGGGTGGGACTGAGCCTAAACTGAGCATGCTGGACTCCCTCCCTCCCTCTCTCTCTGTGGTGAGTGAGGAGGAGGAGGAGGGGGGGTTGGTGGCCAATCAATACCTGGTTTTTGTCCAGGTCCTGGTCTATCAGCTCCTTCTCGCCTTCTTCCTGGAAAGTGATGATGATCAAAGCCATGAAGATGTTGACAAAAGAAAAAGGGAAAGACGACGAAAAAGACCACGTAGAACAGCGCCCATTTCCATCCGGGCACCTGGTTTGGGTCCTTCGTTCTCATTGGTGGAATCCATGGAGTGTTTGAGAACGCTGGAAAAACAACAGAGGTTAGGAAAGGAGAAATTAGGCTCAGCCGTTTTTTCCCCAACAAACCTCATGATTTTTTTTTTTTTAATTTGATATCCCCTTTCCCTCACAACACCACTTCCTTCCCAACTTCAGTTCAGAAATATTTTGTTTTAACCCCTACGTCCTTTGGAAAAAAAAAAAAAACCCAAAAACTTAATTCCTTTTCTCATAAATATTTTGAAAAGTGAATTTGGGGAATTGTTTTTTTCTAATGTGTAACGTTCAATTCTTTGCGCTAAAAGAACTGTTTCATTACCTTGACTGCCTTTGACTGCGCGAAAACGTGAACCATATTTCTGAAACATGCTCATACGCATGTGCGTTTAAGAGAGAGCAAGAGCGGGACAGAGACACACACACACACACACACACACACACACACACACACAGAGACAGAGAGAGAGAGAGAGAGAGAGAGAGAGAGAGAGAGTTCAGTTCAATAAAGGCTGAAACTATGCAATCGTATGAGAAAAGGATAAAAAAATAAAATGTCTTATTTTCTCTTCATTATTCTCCTGAACACACACACACACACACACACACACACACACACACACACACACACACACACACACACACACACACACACACACACAAGCAAGCATGCACGCACGCACGCAAGCACTCACACACACACACACACACACACACACACACACACACACACACACACACTCACACACACTCGCACTTGACTCACCTCTTTCTTTTGAGAACACCTAGGTCTTCAGTGCTAGTCTAGTCAGTCTCTGACAAGCCAGCTCATAGCCCACACACTCAGGTAGGAGAGAGTCTATCTCTTGTGTATGCTCATAGCCAACACACTAAGGCAGGAGAGTCAATCTCCTGTGTATGCTCATATCCAACACACTAAGGCAGGAGAGTCAATCTCCTGTGTATGCTCATAGCCAACACACTAAGGCAGGAGAGTCAATCTCCTGTGTATGCTCATAGCCAACACACTAAGGCAGGAGAGTCAATCTCCTGTGTATGCTCATAGCAACACACTAAGGCAGGAGAGTCAATCTCTCCTGTGTATGCTCACAGCCAACACACTAAGGCAGGAGAGTCAATCTCCTGTGTATGCTCATAGCCAACACATCAAGGCAAGAGAGACAATCTCCAGTGTATGCTCACAGCCAACACACTAAGGCAGAAGAGAGACAGTCTCCTGTGTATGCTCATAGCCAGCACACTAAGGCAGCTGAGAGACAATCTCCTCTGTATGCTCATAGCCAACACACTAAAGTAAGAGTCAATCTCCTGTGTATGCTGACAGCCAACACACTAAGACAAGAGAAACAGTCTGTGTATGCTCATAGCCAACACACCAAGGCATGAGAGTCAATCTCCTGTGTATGCTCTCACAGCCAACACACTAAGGCAGGAGACAGTCAATCTCCTGTGTATGCTCATAGCCAACACACTAAGGCAAGAAAGTCAATCTCCTGTGTGTATGGTTTGATAGATCAATCGCGTAAATGTGTGTCTAGAATCTCTCTCTCAATGTGTGTGTGTGTGTGTGTGTGTGTGTGTGTGTGTGTGTGTGTGTGTGTGTGTGTGTGTATGGTTGTGTGTTTTTTTTGTTTGAGAGTGTGTGCGCATACGCGTCCTCCTGCGCTTGCATGCATGACTTTGCGTAGGCGTGTTCATCAGGATAATGTCCACAAGACACTGAAGTAAGACCAAGAAGCAAGAAAAAAAGTCTTTCCCGATCTTTCTTCAAATGACATCACACTTCATAAAACATCAGTCAGTTTTTCATGTCGTCACCCCCGCTTCCCTCTCCCCCCTATTTTACACACACACACACACACACACACACACACACACACACACACACACACACGCACACGCACACACACACACACACACTTATACAATGACATTCGCGCCTTTCATCATATAATTATCGTTCGCTTTAAATTACAATTTCCCTTCACACGTCAAAGACAACTGTGTAGACCTAGGTAGATGCTGCATCAGTCTCCCCCCTCCTTGCCCCCCCCCCCCCCTCCCTTAACGTCCCCTTCCCCCATTTCCGTTCCACCATCCACCCTCATTCCCTAAAACTTTCGTCCCGCCACACCCACACACACACACACACACACACACACACACACGCCTCTCTGTCTGTCTACATACACTCTCTCTCTCTCTCTCTCTCTGTGGAAGGTTTTTCATGTTTACCACTTATTGACACAAAAATCACGCCTTACCTCGGCCAGCTCTCTCTCTCTCTCTACTACTAACTCCCCCCCTCCCGCAATCTCTCTCTCTCTCTGAAAGGTTTTTTTTTCCCATTCGTCACTTATTGACACAAAAGCGACGCCTTACCTGGGCCAGCCCTCTCCCGTGGTGACCGTGAAAAGCGTCAACATGGCGCTGATGAAGTTGTCGTAGTGGAAGTCCTGACGCAGCCACTGGCGATCTTTGACCGAGGGAAGGTCGGCGTGCCCCTCGTACTCGAAGTACTGTCCCCTAGGGAAATAAAAAAAAGGATTCGTTGATTTTTTTTTTTCAGGCGCATTTTGTTTGTTTTGAGTTGTGTTGTGTCAGGTGTCACTCATACAGAAACCCCCTGCACACACGCAACGCGGCACGTGAGCTTGAACAGAGAGAGAGAGAGAGAGAGAGAGAGAGAGAGAGAGAGAGAGAGAGAGAGGCAGAGACAGACAAGACAGACACAGACAGAGGGAGAGACAGAAAGAGAGAGAGACAGACAGAGAGACAGAGAGAGAGACAGAAAGAGAGACAGAGACAGAAAGAGACACAGAGAGAGACAGAGAAGAGAAAGAGACAGATACAGAGAGAGAGAGAGAGAGAGAGAGAGAGAGAGAGACAGACAGACAGACAGACAGACAGACAGAGAGGCACACACGCACCCCCTTTCACGCTCCCCACCTCATCCCCACCCCACCTTCGCATGGCTGGATAACTCATGTACAGCCTTTTCCATATACTCACCCTCCACCCATAACTGCCCCTCATCTTCGGAGCCTTTTCTTTTTACACACACACACACACACACACACACACACACACACACACAGAGAGAACTCCACTATACCACACCCTATCCCCCTTCCCATCCAGTTACAGAGCCAGATCTAATCCAGTTAAGCACTCTCTCTCTTTCTCTCTCACACTGTCTCTGTTTCTCTCCCTCTATCTCTACGTTCCTGTCTCTGTCTCTCCTCCTTCCTTCTCTTCCTTTTTTTTTTTTTTTCTGAAAATTACGGTACATGCTAATCGCTTGGAGAAAAAAGTCACAATGAATTGTGCTCTGTCTCCTCTGAAGAGCATCGGTCGAAGATGGAGTGGTTTGTTTGTTTGTTTGTTTGTTTTTTGGCAGTGTCCTGCTTTTAGTGATCACCGTTTGCAGCTAATGACTTGGAAATGTTATAATCAGCCATGTGTGTTTCGTTTTTCCTTGTAGCTGATATCATCAGAGAAAGAGAACATGATTCGCTGTTTAGTTCTTTATATAAAAAACGCTTTCAAGTCAAGAGAAACATTGCTCTCATGACTGTTTGCATGTTGTAATTGTAAGGACTCGTGACCCTGCTGCCTCTATGATCATTTTTCTGCAATACTGTGTTATCGCCCTTTTTCATGTGGAGCTACGACCTTGAATGAACAGATCATCTGAATCTGAATCTTCCTCCCGCTCTCACTCTCTCTCCCTTTCAGTCTCCCTGCCTCCTCCCTCCCTATGTCTCCCTCCCTCCCCCCCCCTCTCTGTCTGTCTTCCTCCCTCTCTCTCCAGTCCCAGTCGCCCCTCCCTCCCTCTCTCCTTTTTCTCCCCCCCCCCCCCTCTCTGTCTGTCTGTCTATCTGTCTCTCTCTCTCTCTCTCTCTCTCTCTCAGTCTCCCTCCCTCTCTCTCTCAGTCTTTCTCCCTTCCTCAGGCCTCCCCCCCCCACCCTCTTCTCCCTCTCTCTCTCACTGCCTCCCCCGCCCCTCCCCCTCCCCCCACCCGCCCCGTCTCTCTCTCTCCTTTCCCCACTGCCGCCAACTGACTGGCACTCGTCCTTGGTGGTCTTGGACTCGTCCGTGCAGTAGAAGAAGCGGCCGCTGAAGAGCTGCACGGCAATGACGGCGAACATCAGCTGGAAGAGGATGTAGACGATCAGGATGTTCAGCACGTTCTTCAGGGAGTTCACCACGCAGTCGAACACCGCCTGAAAGGGTGGGAAGGGGTGGGGGGTGGGGGGTGGGTGGAGGGGAGAGGACAGGAAGTTGTTAAAAAGAGTAAAAATAAGACACGCAAGCGCGCACGCACACATGCACGCACGCACGCACGTACGCACGCACGCACACGCACACACACACACACAACACAGAGACACACATACGCGCGCGCGTACACACACATGGAAAGACAGACAGAAAGAAAGACAGACAGACAGATACACACACACACGCACACACGTGTCACTCCCCCACCCTTTTCTCCTCCCCCCCCCCCCCCCCCAAGCACCAGACACGTAAAGATCACTGACAAAGCAGACGACCATCCTACCTTCAGTTTCGGCACTCTGTTGATGGTCTTGAGGGGTCGCAGCACTCTCAGAACTCTGAGAGACTTGAAGGTGTTGAGATTCTTTCCCGCATTGTTGCTGCAGGAAAACGAGAAAGACACCGCGCACCTGTTTTACCTTTCAAACATTTAGCACTACTTGTAATATTTTTGCGTCTGAAAACGATTCAGATTTGTTTGTTTGTTTGTTTGTTTTTTTTTTCGTTTGAATGTTTGGAATAAGTATTTTCAGCGCAGAAGAAGAACAGTACGGAAAAGTTTTTTTGTTTGTTTGTTTTTGTTTCTAAGAGGAATGGACAGATGTTTGCACCCCAGAAAGAACTTGCATGAAAAAGACAGATGTTTGCACCCCACAATGAGACTGGACAGAACTTGCATGTAAATCTTACATTTTTTGTTACAAGCAGGTATAGACAGATTTTCGTCCCAAAAGTAACAAGTCAAGGTTTTCCTTCTTTTCAAGCAGGTGTAAAAAAAAAAAAGATTTCATCCCCAAGACAGTGTGCGGATTGATCTTCCTTCCAACGACGTACGGGAAAATTCTTCGGCCAAAAGGAAGAATAGAAAGCTTTGATAGTCCCCAGAGGGGCTGCCATAAACAAGAATGCTAGGAGAGATAAACAGACGTTTTCATTCCTTTTCAGACTACCCAAACATATGAACGGATGTTTCCTTCAAGAAGGACACAAAGGAAGCGAAAACTGATAATAATTATTCGTGCCAAGAAGAAAAAATATATATTTATCAGAGAGATATGAAGAGCTAGGCTGGCCCTGATTACGAATTTCTTGCTTTAGGAAAAGTACAAATAGGAAAGGAGATATGAAATAAGCTTGCGTCCTGTTGTTGTTGTCGTACCCTGGCTAAAAAGACTCCAGGGATCATCCAAACAGCCGAAGCACTTGAAACACTATGGTACAAATGCACCAGCTGGGGATGAGAACATTACGTGTGTGACCGTTTTTGATTATCCCACCACATGGGCAGCCACGCTCCGACTTCGGGGGATTTTGGAGACTGATAATGTTATGCTAGGAGCTTGTCACGACTGAAGACAATTCCCGCAGCATAACAATATTTTTGATGCCTTAACAAGCCACTACCATCGACAGAAAAAGGTATGGGGGGACGGGTGTGTGAAAAAAGTCCCCAGAAGCAGATATTGAAAAGATTTTCATCTAAAAAAAAAAAAAAAAAAAAAGCTATACCCAAACAAACAAACAAACAAAATCTTCCTCCCCGCCCCCTCTTTTTTCGAGCCTCTACCGGACAAGCGAACATAGAGAGTGAGAAGCGTGTGTGTGTGTGTGTGTGTGAAGAAACGAATCTACGGAAAGAATTATACCTGTCACTTTGAACGAACTTGGAACAAATGATCAATGGGAGACAACCGTGGAATTCTTAGCTGGCTATCACCAACACAAACCTCTCTCCGCTGCCTGCTCTTCGGTTCAGCACAGCTAAAAATAAAAACAGTCATCATTTTTAACAAATAAAAACAAACTAAAAATTAAAAAAAACACCCCAAGTCTTGTCTCTCTGGCACCGGAATTAATCAAAGACAGAATATGTGTAATGTCGTGATTCCAATCAATTAAGGGGAATACACAGAAAATGAACAGGAAAAAAAAAAAAGAAAAAAGAAATAAAAGAAAGAGGGTTTACGTCACAAAATGAAATGTGGGTGGTGGCCATTATCAATGATCATGAACTCTATGTCGGGATCACATGCCCAAGCCATGCTTTGCCAAGTCATTGGGGGTGATTTCTTTGTCTGTTGGTAAAACAAACGGGGTTCTCTCTGCAAACTAACAGGAGCATGCACACGCACGCGCGCGCGCGCGCGCGCACACACACACACACACACACAATCTCTCACGCATCACTTCCAGCCCCCCCCCCCCCCCCCCCCCAACCCCACCTCTTTTACAATCCCCCACCCATTCTCCCAATCTGACAACAAACATAAACGCACGCACATAATTATCTGCACAGAATTCCACGCTGCATGGCATGCACACATTTCTGGAACTTGCAGCCAACATTTTGAGCATCAAATGGTGTACTTGGGATAAAAGCAGGGGGAAAAAAAGCACAATAATACCGAATTCAGTAAGACATGATTATGCTTAATCTGGTATTCAACGTCATCGCTCAGTTCAAAGCAATCACATACATCTCCGCTTCCCCTCGTGTGCAAGTGTACTTAAGAGAGAGAGAGAGAGAGAGAGAGAGAGAGAGAGAGAGAGAGAGAGAGACAGAGAGAGAGAGAGAGAGACAGACAGACAGAGATTTGATTGGCTGATTGACTGGATAATATCTTTATTGGCCATCTCCAACAAGATAAGCAAGAAGATGCTTCTTTCCATTTGGCCCTTGTCCCTTAAAGGACTAAATATAGAACTTTATTTACACAATATAGATCGAATCATAACCAGCGATAATTCGTTATTATTATTTGCATAGAAAAAACAAAACCACACACACACACGCGCGGAAAGTGTTTGTCACACACACACGCACGCACGCACACGCACACATACACACACGCACAAAGACAGACAGACAGACAGAGAGAGAGAGAGAGAGAGAGAGAGAGAGAGAGAGAGAGAGAGAGAGAGAGAGAGAGAGAGAGAGTTTTGCCTTGTTTGAATATGTGTGTGACTACCCACATAAATAGATATTGTATTTGGATCGTTTATTTTTGTGCATATCATAAAACATGTATATGAAAATAATATAGAATGGTGAAAACAGGTGAAAGCAAACAATTCTTCCATGTTTATGAAAAAATGACTGTGCAGAGAGTATTTCATGACAAAAGAACGGAAAAGTGAAGAAAAGAGAAAAAAAGAAAAGAGTGATGATAATGAAGAAAGGAGCAATAAAACTGGCTCAACTAATAAAAAACACTCAAAATTTGTCTGCAATGGAAATATTCGAAGATCTAAGCTATGGTTAGAGACTAAAAAGTCACATCTATTGAAATTACATTAAAGTAGACAACGGAACGTTAGTCAATTAGCAACGGAACGTTAGTCAACTGTGCTGAATGTGAAAAAAAAGTGCTTTGTACACAAAATCAAAATCGAAACAGAAAATAAACTCACACAATAGTACAGGCTGAGATAAAGTTGTAGAGTTGAATTGGACAACTCAAAACACTCCTTCACAAAATACAAACCAGACAGAGAAAAACAACAACAACAACAACAACGGCGACAAAAACAAATATACAAATACAGGAAACGATGAACGACCAAATGGATGACTGAATCAAATCAAAAACAGTCTTTTACAAAAAGAAACAAACCCACAAGCAACTAAATAAACCAAGAAAGAAGTGAAGTGAGTAAAATCCTCTAAAAGAGACAAAAAAACCAACAAAAACAAAACAAAAAAATCGAATGAATAATGAAGATCCTGGTGTTTGAGGTCACGGAAAAAAAAAAACAATGATAATTAAAGTTAGTGACAACGAAAATCGTAATAATATGAACGATCATGAAATAGAAGGGAAAAATAACGAAAAAAAAAAAAAAATAAAACTGTGGAAAAATGCCAGATGATAGCAAATCTTTCATTGATTATTTTTTGAACAACACTGATTCCCTCACTGACAGCCGGCTAGCCAGCCAGTCAGTAAGCCAGCCAGCCAGCCAGCCAGCCACACACACACACACACACACACACACACACACACACACACACACACACACACACACATGAGCGCGCGCACGCACGCACACACACAAGCCAAACACATAGTTAGGCAACGGCGACTGCATTAAAACAGTAATCTTAGTGTGAAAACAAAAAAACAAACGTTATACTGTTCTCTCCCAATGATGATCTCTCTCTTTCAGAAACGGCAAAACATTTTCTTGCTCTGACCAACCAGCGTTACATTTTCCCAATAACCGACGAATTTTGTTGAAACATTAGAAAGTAACAGCAACTAACCGACGAATTTTGCTGAAACATTAGAAAGTAACAACAACAACTAACCGACGAATTCTGCTGAAACACTAGAAATTAACCACAACATACATGAAAAAAATCATTATTCTGACTGTTATCCATGAAATGCAAGTAGAACGATTGTCAGATATATTTGTCATGAGTCTAGAACTCTGGCACAGTACTGGAGAGAAGACGTGGTGGTGGGGAAAGAGAGTGGAGGAAGTACCTCAACAACAAAATCACTTAAAAAAAAAAAAAAAAAAAAAATAATGAATATCAATTATCAATTTCTTTTCAACCAATATTTCGTCGCTTACAAGCATACAAAAACTAACTTCCTATCCTTTTTAGGAAGCGAAGCCATGTTCAAATTGTGCCGACACGCTAACAACGACGACGTCACTATCGCAAAGCATGGCATGGCACACACCAATCATGACGTCACTATGGTGAGCACGAACAACGCAACAAGGTTACAGTCAGCAAGGTGGCATTGAAAAGGAGATTTCAAACATTCGCACCCCCCCCCCTCCCCCCCCCCACTAACACAGGGCAGCTTAGACACAAACAGCAAAGGAACAGTAAAAAACAACAACATCAATTTCGACAAAATGACCAATATCTTAAAAGAAGGCAAGAATGTGAGCTTGCAATTTTCTCGCCAACAATATGTGACTTTGTTTTTTTTTTTTTTTTTTTTTTGTAGGATGAGTTGAGTGTGTATTGCATTAACGCATTTGATTCTGGAATCAAGGTATCCAGTTCTTTTGTTCCTTTTGAATAGTACATGTTATAAATAAAGATAAAAAAAAATACAATCATTTTGTTTCACTTCTTTTCTGCAAACAAACTGGAACAAAATTAACCATGACATCGTAACATGAAACAAATATCGGTCCAAACAAGTTGTTCATTGCTAAAGCTCTTGTTCCAAATAAAAAAAAAATCAACACATCTTTTTCGATTTTCAAGTTTGTCCAAAAGTGTGTTTTCTGTCCAGCCAGAAACAAACTGCATTGATTCAACGCTGATAGTCATCATGGCCGATACTTAATTGGAATGAACGAGCTTTTAAGAGTAGTCTTTTTTGACACTGTGAAACACGGTGAAATTCGTCACCAATTACATTCCTTGTCCTCTCTCTCCTGCCTGTCCCACACGACCAGTCTCAGTTTTCCCTGTCTTCACTGTCACGTGGGCCTGTCCTGGACTGAAGCTTTGCCTATCGTGCACATCGGCCTGTTGGATCCCCTGTCACTGAAGTTCCAATAATTAAGGCTGGCTGCTCGTGCATTTGACATTTTATGTCATTCCATTGTGTGTGTGTGTGTGTGTGTGTGTGTGTGTTACTGATAGGCCGACTTGAGCGGCGTTATGACGTATTTGATCCAAATGACGACACGCGGGCTTCCTTTCCTGTCTGTTTCAGTATCACATAATTAAGCTGACCTCCACTGATAGTTTGATGATTGCTGTAACCGGAGAGTTGTGCGCATTGGATGAACGTCTCTAAATAGCAGTGACAGTCTTCTTGCTTGCCTGGTTTTCATTCGCCATACTGACTTAGTTCGATTCCCCCCCCCCCCCCCCCCCCCCCCCCCCCCCCCCCCCCCAAAAAAAAAAAAAAAAAAAAAAAATCATAAATAAAATAAAATAGAATAAAGGATAAAAAGAGTTCCTTCCTTTTGATGTTTGTGCGTCACACTGACCTGATTTATCTCGGAAAATTACCGTCTGTTTCCGCTGGATGCTTTGAGAGTAGCACTGACGTAATTATATCTCTAAATTAGCTAAACCGACTTCTATTAACTGAACTTTCTTGCGTCAAACTGCTTGATGTCTGTCTCAAATGACAGTCTAAGGAGAAAAGTCTGCAAACTTGGAACACCTAAGCGAAGGATCAATGCATAGAAAAAAGAACAGTCTGGAATAACTTCATGTCCGATTTTATGGAAAGTTCAAGGCAGCATTAAAATTAGGAGAAATAAGAATGTAAGCCCTCATTGATCAAAATTTGTTCCGAGGTCGGGCAATTCGGGTTAGCAGGAGTTTAACATGGAAACCCGTTTTATATCATCTGCATCAGCGTCGTTGAATTTTTGCTGACATCACAGCGTACTGTAAGCGTTGGAACACAATGATTCTTAAGAGCATATACAATATACCATGCAATGGGCATTGTAGCTTTATTGCAGAAAAGATCAGTTAAAAGAAAAACAGATCCATTTTTTCAACCAACTAATAGTGCCGATATGGGCCTAAACGAATGTCTTATTAGGGAAGGAATTCACGTAGGCTGTATTTATGTATCTCTCCTTAACACAGGCACGTAAAACCCAAACGAATCGATCACCTAAGGTGAATCATGAATGTGAAGCGGCAAACCAAGCCAGTAATGTATAATCTATGGTGAATGAAAAACGTGAATCGGCATATAAAGGAAGCCCTACTTGTATTAACAGTTCTACTCATCTTCATTCAAAAACTAGGCGAGTATCTTCAGAAATTTTACGCGTAAACAGAAATATCAAAACGTTAGCGCTAATCATAGAAGAAAAAAAATACATGAATAGATGAATTGAAAAAAAAAAAGATGAATTAAACAAGCTAGGTGGACATAAGCGAGGTCAAAGAAAGTTGGTGAGGACAAAGTCCAACCTTGTCTGACTATTTACTGTTTTCAGTTCGTCAGCTGGCTGCTTAGTAAGTTAGTCAAGCCGATGATGAGTGGTTGTGGTTACTATCATCATTGATGTCATTATTTCGTCAATTTTTTTTTCTTAATCGATTTGATTTAATTAGTTAGTTATAAAGTCCATGCCAGCGATGTTTTCAAATTTTCTGTCAACTGCTGTGAACGTTACTTGAGTGTGTGCGCCACATTCTCATGCAAATGCAATACAAAGACGACATTCGACACGTTTGCGCATCCATAACACAAAAAAGCCAAGCATCACAAAAGAAGGAGGAATCGGTTGTCAAGCCTGTTCTGCTTTGCAGCCAAATCAACGTGCACAATGCTGCTAAGAAACTAGAGAAAATGAAAGAAAATGCTGATAAAGGAATAGTAAAAAAGAAAACAAAAAATGGTGTCGGAAAAGGAAAGAGGAAAAAAAAATGACGATGAAAGCAACGAAAAAAGAGAAAAAAATGGAATTGAAAATTAAAAAAAAAGGGAATCAAACAAAATAACGAAGAAAGAAAAAAAAAGAATTCAAAAAGACCAAAAAAAAAAAAAAATCAAGATGGCGGTTCATTACCTAAGACCCCCTGTGGACCTAGAACGGACAAAAAATGAAGTAAATAAATAAATGAATAAAGAAAAATACAGACATGAGTAAATAAATAATGAATAAATAAATAAATGATAAATAAATAAATAAGCATGAAGCCTATTTTTTTGTTGTTTTCTTTCCACTACCAACCACGTGCTCGCATCACCCGCTACTCCATTCAGCCCACAGACCAGACCGGCACAACTGACCATAAGCCCAAGGCAAACCACACCCACCCCCACCCACCCCGCCACCCTCAAGCCAACACGTCGACTTACCTGTTGATGGCACTGAAAACAGGTACGTTGGTGACCCCCCCACACACACACAGGTGAGAGAATTAGTAATAGTCAACGGAATTGATGTCATAATCATATCCTTTCCCTTAAATATAACCATGCTGACAACAGCAGCAACAACAACAACAACAGTTGCAGCGGGGGCGGCGGTAGCAGCAACAGCAGCAGCAGCAGCTGCAGGAGCAGCATGAACGAGCAGTTACATACATTTGTCCAAAGGACGGGTATTTGTGCACTCTGATTTTGTCATGACTTGACTTACCTAATTCCCTGCTCTTTTTCTCCTTCCACTCTTTTTTTTCTTCCACTCTTTCTGCCCTGCCTCCCCCCCCCCCCCCCCCCCCCCCCCCCCCACACACACACACACACACACGCACATTAATAGCATCATAAAATCTACAATGCACATCTTCAACCCCCCCCCCCCCCTCTCCCCCCTTTTTCCTCTCACAACCTCTCCTAACGTCTGTCTGACTGACTTTGTGGCATGCTGACACGAACTAAGACGCCATTCTGACGACAACGTCATAGAGAAATCGACGTGACTGTAGCGAAGCATCGTCACGGAGAACTCTGCCCCAACGCTTTCTTACTGATCGAGTCGCGAGACTCGCGAAGCCAACACTTTTCTTGTTGATCGAGTCGTGAGACTCGTGACCCAACGATTTCTTGTTGATCGAGTCGTGACACTCGTGAAGCAACGCTTTCTTACTGATCGAGTCGTGAGACTCGTGACCCAACGCTTTCTTGTTGATCGAGTCGTGACACTCGTGAAGCAACGCTTTCTTACTGATCGAGTCGTGAGACTCGTGACCCAACGCTTTCTTGTTGATCGAGTCGTGAGACTCGTGACCCAACGCTTTCTTGTTGATCGAGTCGTGAGACTCGTGACCCAACGCTTTCTTGTTGATCGAGTCGTGACACTCGTGAAGCAACGCTTTCTTACTGATCGAGTCGTGAGACTCGTGACCCAACGCTTTCTTGTTGGTCGAGTCGTGACACTCGTGACCCAAACGCTTTCTTGTTGATCGAGTCGTGACACTCGTGACCCAACGCTTTCTAACTGATCGAGTCGTGAGACTCGTGACCCAACGCTTTCTAACTGATCGAGTCGTGAGACTCGTGACCCAACGCTTTCTAACTGATCGAGTCGTGAGACTCGTGACCCAACGCTTTCTAACTGATCGAGTCGTGAGACTCGTGACCCAACGCTTTCTAACTGACCGAGTCGTGAGACTGGAGAACGGCCCGAAACACACCCTTTGCCACGCATGCCACTGCAAAGGACGATGGCAGTAGCGACACACACCTGCTCGTTTCGTGAACTCGTGCGTGTCACGCACGTGGTGGACCCCGTTTGTTCACGCATCACATTACAAGCTGAAGACCTCCAAGACCTAAGAGACTGTGCTGAGTCACACTGCACATGTTGACAGGTCCTGCCTCCTTCCAGACGACTAACCACCACCACCACCACCACCCTCCCCTCTCCGTAGTCAATTCCACCGGCAGTCATGGTCCTCTGACAGGCTGTCAATCAGAAGCACGACGGTTAGCCTAACCCTCTAAAAGGGGAGATCAAGCCCAACAAATTCACAGACCCACCGCTGGCTTTAAGACTGAAAGCATTCAATCTCAGCGTGGAAGACTCAACAGCAGTGTATGCTGGAGAGGGAAGTGTTTCTTTTTCCTGCGCTGAGATCCTGCGTCAAGCTTCACAGAGTGTCGTAGAAGAAAAGTAAGCTGAATCTAGTTTTCTAAGTCCCGAGGCTATGTATTGTCTGTATTGGTGCTAACACGATAACATTATGCCCACATTTGATAAAAAATCAGTCACGATGATTCATGAATAGTGTTCATGATCTAAATGCTTAACAGTAGGTGAACCTAATTCACATGGGCGCTAGGATTAAGTGCATTCCAGTACTGAATTACATCATCTGTGTATCTGAAAACTTTAAAGAGTTATCATTCTTCAGTTTTCCCCCCCTACAATTTCTGACTGTCTCACATCACTTAAAATCCACTCAAAACCTGAGAGAAAAACTAGAGTGGGCACAGAAAAGTGAAAGCGATACATGTATGTTAAATTCACTTATGCCAAAGGCAAGTGTGAGGCATCATCAAGATGGACTCCCAGCCAGTCATCTACAAGTCAGGTTCTGTAACCTCTGCAGACCCCGGGATGCTATCGTCCACAACGACTGGCCCAGCACAGGACCAGCAACCCATGGATGCTACTATAAGGCCACGCGGCTAACCAGCAGGCCTACATTTCATGGTGATGTCAGCAAACAGGGAAGATCTGGGCATCTCTCCTCCCTCTGGGCAACACCAGACCAGTCTTGGTTCTCGTGTACCCATTAGACTCCAATCAAGATCAACAGAACGTTCCCTCTCCTCATGATGACATACAGTGGGGAAAGGCCAGCCTGAATAAGACCTAAGAGGTCGAAACCTGTCGTATTTTGTTTTTGTGATTTGCTCGTCCATGTTAACGGGCAGAGTTACTTTAAATTCCTTTTCAAATTTGTTCACGCATCGCTTCATGTTGGAACCTTTTTCTAATTCTGTCTGTTACTCAGAGCGCAAGCACTCTCAAGTGCATAAGCCTGTGTTAAAATTACACTTAGCCATTCTTGAGTATTTCTTAGCAGTCCCAAGAAAAAGAAAGTTTCAATGATTAGTACTGGAAAGTTGCTTATCCCAACTCCAGTAAGAGAGAGGGTGGAGTTGGATTCTGATATATTAAGAAAAGCTGCTCTATAATTTTCACAGAGAAAACGCTCCGAGTTCTTCCCCCTAGAGGATCACACCTTCCACCCCTACTCCCCACACTCGTAGAGCCTGCAATGGGAGGAAACTCTTCAGAGAGCTAGGCACCTCCTTCTCTGAAGACCTGTCCACTAGGAAGAAAGCTGAGAGATTTGCAAGGACAGCTTTATAGCAGAGGGTCTTTAGGATTAACTCCCCCTTCCCTCTTCCCCCATCCCTACCCCCTCTAGATAAGCGTTTCAGCGCTTGACCTAATCCCGTTACTCGCCAAATGTTTCGTTTGTAAATACAAATACGAAAAGTACCTACCATCAGTTCAAATCTTTATCGTGTTTCTGAAAGCCAGACATGAAATAGAAAAGTATGCTGCTCGTCTTGACCTGCCCCACGGAAATCTTGTAGCGCAATGGCTTGCATACTTGCCTTTACATGAGTAAAACATCATCTGGTTTACAGCATACAAAAGCTATGGCAACGGCCAACTGGTTTTTGATTTGTTTTGTTTTTATTTTGTCTTGTTTTGTTTTTGTTTGTTGTTGTTACTTTTGTTTTTTTTTTTTCCAAACTTCAGAGTCGTTTCTTTCTTGTAAATCTTAAAAAACTTCTTTCATGTCTTTAGTAGTTATTATTTTCGCTCATAAATATTTGTAATCTAGTGTACAAACAATTGTGATTAATTGTTAATGGTTTTATGTCGTATCATTTCAGTACTTTTAATCGAAAATGAATCTGTTTTGTGTTATCATCTCCATTTCATTTTGTTTAAGTTTGAAAATATAAAAGCATTATTTGAAAAGAAAAGCGTTTCAGCCCTAAACTTAAGGGAACCTTAACGTATCCAGACCCCCTTTTTGCTGTCAGGAGTACTTGTGACGCTGCCAGAGTTATATACTAGTATACAGTCCCATGCCTAAAACAGGAAGACATTTTCCACTCGATTTGTTAACATCGGTTGTCTTCTTCAACAGACACACGCCCGTCTCCAGGGCGAGGCTGGAAGCAGAGACAGTAGCAACTGATTTCTAAGACACTGATTCCCGGGGAAAACAGTTTTGCGTCGATCCTCTTGAATTCTTCCGCCATCTTCTCTTTGAAAAGAGAAGGGCTGCTCTCTCCCTTGAGCATCGGCATCCGAAAAAACTTCAGGAATTACAAGGATTTAAAAATGATGGTGACGCTGGGAATGACAAAAATGACAACCACCAACACCACCACCACATCATCCCAAACAACCAACCCCCTCCGTTTCATCATCATCACCATCACATCATCATCATCACCATCACCACCACCACCACCAGCAGCAGCAGCACCACCAATTACATCAACAGCAAATCAAATTTAAAAAAAAAATGGTAACTATAATAACAACAACAACAAACGCATGTGGCACCACCTGTAACAACAGTCGCCACGAATGTCCGGCAGTCGTCCGCATTCTAAACAGAATCCAGATCAGTTCGGATGAAAGAAAAAAAAAGACACACTAAAACACATACACATGTGAAGACGGGTACTGACATTTAACAAGCACAAAAGAAAATCGAAGCAAAGCTGAAGAGAACGAAACCAACACACATGGGTCAGCAGGGAAATACAGACACGGGATTGGGGATCAACTCATCATTTCCATTCGGCTTGGGCAAGTTGAATTAAATGACATGTCTCACAATCGAACGGAAGAAATACACCGATGGTAGTTTTCATTCAGGGAAGTCCAAAAAAAAGAGATAACTTAAAGGGTATTTCCCATTCAAAATGGTAAAAAAAGCTTAAGGAATAGAAATCATTACTTAAGCACGATCTCTGAGGAACACAAAGGGTATTTCCCATTCAAAATGAAAAAAAAAAGCCTAAGGCATAGAAATCATTTCTTAAGCACGATCTCTGAGGAACAAAACGAGGAGAAAATTAACCCATGGAAACCATTTCTACAGCATGATCAGCCCCGAACCAAATTTTCCGGCACACTGTAAGGTCATTCCGGGTGAGGGGGGGGGGGGGGGGGGGGGGGGGGGGGGGGGGGGGGAGACAAACGGAAAAAAATCAAAAGAGTGCGTTGTCATTTGTCGTTTGATGTATATGATCCTGCACGTGGTGTCTCTCGCCACCTGTTTCTGTTTCCCTTTGGGTTTTACAGTTCGTGTATTCTGAACATTTTGAGTGTTGAAGTCGGATTTGAGTTTCAGTGGGAAGAGGTCCGCGATGCGTCTGGATTTCTGGTTAGAAATAACGTTGGGTTTGATTCTGAGCTGGAATGGATGAATGAATGAACGACTGAGGGTTTATCATTATGGGATGCATGTTAAACGTCCACACAGAGTCTGATCCTCAAAAGTGGCCACATACAAACTCCCAATCCTACCCTCTATTCCTATCCACCTTCTCGGCCCCACGACACCACCACTGGCTGCAACGTCTTCCAAAGCTACAAATAAATATCATGTCCGAGTTTCATGTCCATCTAGAATACCAATCGGACGTGGAACCTGAAATAAACAAACTGACATCATTTTCCCTCCTTGTCAATCTCATCAGCGCTTTGCCCCCCCCCCCCCCCCCCCCCCCCTTTTTTTTTATGTATCCCCCACCCACTCCGCTGTTACCGTAAGTCTATCATCAACCTTCCATGTGGTCAACCATTCGTTTCCCTGCATACCTCACGACCTCAACCCCCATCCCCATGCCCCTTGAACTCTGACTTACTTGAAGACGAAGGCCACCAGAGCACAGATGACGACTGTAGCGTCCAGAAGGTTCCACAGGTCTCGGCAGTAAGAACCCGGATGGAGAACCACGCCAAGGTCGACGATCTGCCATCATCCGGAGCACGTCGTCGTCATCATCATCATCATCATCATTATCATCATCGTCATCATCATCATCATAATCAACATCATCATCAACATCATCCTCAACAATTTCATCGTCGTCGTCATCATCATCATTGTCATCATCATCATTCATCATCGTCGTCGTCGTCTTCATCATCAACGTAGTCGTCGTCGTTGTCATCGTCGTCGTCATCATCACCATCATCATATCATCATCGTTATTAGCGTCATCGTCGTTACATCGCTGTCATCATCATCGTCGTTGTCATCGTTGCTACACCATCACCATGATCATCGTCGTCGTCATCGTCGTTACATCATCATCAAAATCAACATCATCAACATCCTCCTCCTCACTACCATCATCATTATCGTCACCATCATCGTCATCACCAATGTCAATTCAGAGGCAGCATTTTGCAGCACGCGCAGAAGTAATAGAAGCAATAGTAAAAGCAGAAACATCTTCACAACCATCTTCCACTATTTACATCATTATCATGAACGGTATCAGCAACAACACACCACCAAAGCAGCAACAGCAGCAGTAAATTAATGTAATATGTCACTAAGGTCCAAGTGCTCCTTCATGAGAGAGAGAGAGAGAGAGAGAGAGAGAGAGAGAGAGAGAGAGAGAGAGATCTGAAATTTTTTATTGTAAGGCCACCGACCTGTATACAATGGGTACATGTTTGCACAGAATAAAATGAAAATAGGTACGGGTTGTTTTCTTTGTTATAACTAAAGTAGCTGAAAATGTAACCGAAAATGGAAAACATGGATTTCAGTTTGTACCTGCTTCAAAAGAAATATTTCTTCCATTATTAGCAGTTGATATTGTTCTTTTTCATCTACACCCACTGGTCTCCAAAATCAGCTACATAATTTACAGAAAACGTCCGACACTTTGAATTTAACAGTAAACTTTGATAAAACTAAAAGTAATTTTTTTAGAAAGGGGGGTTATTTGTCTAAAGCTGAACAGTGGTATTACAAAGGGAGAGAAGTGGGGTTATTTGTCTAAAGCTGAACAGTGGTATTACAAAGGGAGAGAAGTGGAAGTCGTTAACAGCTATAAATTTCTTGGTTTTCACACTCGGTACTAGGGTGGCTTCGACACGGCATTAGGTGAATATGTCAGGCGAGCAAAACAAACAGCTACTGACATTTTTAAAAGGAAGTGGGCTTTGGGTAACATGGATATGTCAATATTTTTAAAAATGTTTGATTGTCAAGTAAAGCGCATGTTATTGTATGCTGTTGAGCTTTGGGGCTTAACGAAATACAAGTCTATAGAAGCAGTTCATTTGTTCGCTCGTAAACGTTTAATGGAGGGGGGTATCAAGAGGACCCTTGTTTTTAAACGAACTCTCCAAAAAAAGTCTTCTTCAAGGTCGGAGAGAGAGAGAGAGAGAGAGAGAGAGAGAGAGAGAGAGAGAGAGAGAGAGAGAGAAACGGACAGAAAGGCAGAAAATGACGCAAACGACCCCGGACCAGCTGAGGGGGACAGCCGTACCTTGAGGATCATCTCAATGGTGAAGACCCCGGTGAAGACGTAGTCGAAGAAGTTGAGGATCTTGTTGCGGTCCGAGTTCTCCTTGACAGGTCCTCCGCCGCCAGCGCCACGCTACTGGCGCAAATGACGATCATGATGAAGAGGTCAAAGTAGCGCAAGTTCACCACGAAGTGACAAAAGCGCCGAATGCTGGAACATGCATCAGACACGTAAAAAAAAAAAAAGAAGAAGAAGGGGAAATGAAGAAGAAGAAGAAGACGAAAGAAGAAGATAAAGAAGAATAAAAGAAGAAGAAGACGAGGAAGAAGAAATAGGAGGAGGAGGAGAAGGAGGAGGAGAATAGGGATGAGAAGGAGGAGGATTAGAAGAAGGATAGGAGGAGGAGGAGAAGAAGGAGTAGAAGAAGAAGAAGAAAAAAGAGAAGAAGGAGGAGACGGACGAGCAAGAATAAGAAAAAGAAGAAGAAGGAGGAGGAGGAGGAGGAGGAGGAGGAGGAGGGAGAGGAAGGAGGAGGAGGAAGAGAGAAGAAGCAGATAAGAAGAAGAAGAAGAAGAAGAAGAGGAGGAGGAGGAGGAGGAGGAGGAGGAGGAGGAGGAGGAGAAGAAGGAAAAAAAGAAGAAGAAGAAGAAGAAGAAGAAAAAAAGAAGAAGAAAAGAAGAAAAAGAAGGAGAAAAAAAAAAAGCCCAACACATTCAGCGGAGACGATGGTTATGGTATCAATCATATGTTAGTATGAACGATAATGAGGACGTTAATGCTAATATTG